>PGFW01028008.1:0-13938 GCA_003123925.1 Haematobia irritans
CTCGTCTTAAGCTACATAATATTTATAGTTTTTGTATACCTGATAGTTTTTTAAGTTGAATTTTATGTGTAATTGTAAGTTTAAAAATATAATTCATTTAGGATTTATTTTGTGCATGATACCCTCAAGAAATATGTGTTGTACAAAATGTGTAGGAGAAACGTACTTTGTTTTACATGTACTAAATAAGTTGAAGTTCTGTCTCAAATAAACATATTATTTAAAATGCAATGTCGCACCCCGTTTTTAAAAATGTATGTACACCCTCAAAAAAATTGCTTCTGTAACATATACCCCAAACACATTTTGCTTCAAGCATATATATTTTCAGGATTGGTGCAAACAACCTTAGGCATACATTGGTAGTAAAAAATTTTAATGAAATTTTCTTGTGTGGATATATTTTTAAGGCCCAATTGGTCCAATTGTACTTCCATTATTTTACTTGCAGCAAACACTCTACACCGAAAAAAGTGAAATGTTTTATAGAAGAATGAACTACCTCGCACGAAAATTGAACTAATTTTTACTCTACATTTTGAGAATTCCACAAAAAGTTGTTAAAACCAGGAAAATTAATGCCACTTTTTAAGCTCATCGACAAAATTTCATCCTCTCATAGAAGAAAAAAATGAACTAAAAGTAAAGAAGAAAATCATTGGCGCAATCCATCACCATTTTAACCATGCAGTAGTTCATTCTTACTATTTTTGGGAAACGCACGTTTAGTTCATAAAATTTTTGAGACATACTTAAAAAAAAGTAAGATTTCATTAAGCCGTAGAAAATTTCGAAAAAAATAATAAAATTTAACTACTAGCAATATTTTTTCTAATAAAAATAAGTTAAATTTAGCGTTATGGCGTTTTCTTTTCTTGTTAAAAATGCGCACTTTTTTTGCATTTTGCCCCGAAAATGTACTTTTTAGGTTCTTTTCTAAAAAAAAACTGGCAAAAGTGCGAAAAGGCTTCGAATTCTGTTGTGAAAATAGCGCCACGCATAGAGGCAAATTACGGGCATTTTCAGCACTGCCAACAAACGAGAGTGCTGCGATTGCCCTGTTTCCTTCTTTGAATTCTTTTCTGCCCGCTGAAATGATAGCATTTTTTTAGGTTGCTGGTAACATTTTAAAAATGCGCATTCTGTACAGACAAAATGAAGGCAAAGCACTTTTTTCAGAAAAGAAAACACCATTAGTTTAACTACGGAAATTTTTTTTTCTGTATAGGTCTCTCTTTCTAAACACATATATGTTTATAGGCTATTTCAAATTAATATTACGATTGCATCTAAGCATATTATATTTACAAACATTTTATGTCCCAAACATAATATGTTCTAAACATATTAACATATATGTCCCAAACATTTTATGCTAGTTTATGAACATTATTATGCTTGCACTCAAAAATATTGTTTTAAAAAAATTTGAGTTCCAGATTTATAATTTTTACACCCCAAACATATTGAAAAATCAGTCTTTTTCGTCCGTGTAATTCGTACCATATAAAGTAAATCAGATTTTATTACTAAAAGTCTTAAATTTGATTTTCAAAGAAACGGAACAAATATTTAATTTGTAAGTAGTGGTGAGTACAGATACATTAATTAACCCTTTGATTACCGATGTCCACTACAGAGGACATTGAAAAACGATACCAAAACTCTAACTCCTCACTTAGTTTCGCAATCTATTTCTCGGTGTTATTTTAAAGTAGAGGCTGTAATCTAAATAAATTATAAATATTTTCCTATTTGGCGGGCACCAAAATTCAATTTGAGACTTTCATACAAAACCTACACCGAAAAAAAGTTAACTGTTTTATAGGAAGAATAAACAACTTTGTACGAAAAATAGAACTAAAACTCCACATTTTGAGATTTCCACAAAGCGTTATTAAAACGCAGGAAAATTTAATGCATTGTTATACTTTTTAACTGTAGTTCACAAAATAACAGTCTCTCAAAGAGGAAGAAATTAACTAAAAATTAAAGAAGAAAATCATTGGCGCCAAAATCATGACCGTTTTTACCATACATTAGTTCATTCTTACTATTTTTGGGAATCGTACGAAAATTTTCATTTGCTTTAGTTCATATTGAACTTATGTGTACGGTCATTGAACTTTATACTCACGTTTAGTTCTTAAAATGTTTGAAACATACTTAAAAAAACACATTTTCATTAAGCTGTGGAAAATTTCGCTAAAAATAATAAAATTTAACTACAAACAAATTTTTTTTTGTAGTAACAATAAGTATAATTTAGCGTTAGTGTTAACTTCGGAAATTTACGGAAAATTTTCAATTTTTTCCACAGATATTATACGCCAAATAGCGTTAATTTTCGTCATTAGGTCAGAATCCAGGAACTAAGTTTTCAAAACAAAACTCATTACGAGTTTTTAATTAGTTGAGTTAGGTTCTCCAAATTAAAATAAACATGCTGTTATGCACAAGCGAAAAAGTTAGAGTGTTTAACATTAGGTTTAATTCGATATACCTTTCATACTTTTCATCCAAACAAACTATTTTACAACGATAATCAAGTGTACTTTTTAACTTTTAACTTTTTAACTTTTTCGTTTGGGAGCAAAGAATTATTTTCACGTGCCGCCACTCTAATGCAATTATCTGATGAGGCATATCACTAACATCTGTTAGATATTCGTATGAAAAATAAACAAACGCTAGCGCTGTTCATTAAGTCCGCGCCGCCCGTGAGTTGTACCGCTGAAACAGCGGGAAGGTATATTAACAACAATATATTCAGGCTTTTTAAAAAACAGCGATAAAGTGAGTTAAAAAAAGTAAACAGTAAATATCAAAGGAACACGTTTAGATATAATCATAGTTGCAGATGGAAGTTCATACCCACTATGATCCAATCGCCATTTTCATATTTATGAAAAGTCGTCTCAAATCTTGTAAAAGAACGTCTCGGCCACAGTGTGATTACGCGAATAATCTTAAATTTATCTTAGTGATTATATAAAAAAATTAATTTCTTAAAAAGTTTATATCGAATCGGGAAAGTTAAAGTCGAGAAAGTCAACGACCGTGCGATATAATCACTATATCCTATCGAAATATAATTCATCAGTTGCAATAGATAACGCATATCATTACCACATATCATCGGGAAATGTTTGACCAAGTCAGTCCGTTATTATTTATGTTTCGATATCCAGACACAATGCTTACCTACACTTTAAGCATTAATAATGACCTAAATATGAAATTTTTTAAACTTAGACAATATAAATATATTGGTTTTTTGCATCATGTTTTGAAGCTTTCTCTTTAGTTCTTTGCAATTAGAAAGAGCAAAATAGTGCCATTAAAAAAATGGACACAACATTGAAAATCCATTGATATTATTTAAATTCTAAAATTATGAAATTATTATCCTTTACATGAAATTAATAACCGATAATTTATCTAAGAATATACATCTTAACACACAATAAACACATTTATAGCTTCTTAAATAATAATGTGTGTTGATGCAAACATATCTATATTAATTGGACAAATTGTAAATAAGTACATGTGAAAGCTGTCAAACTTGGATACTCTGAAAACCGACATCCCCGGTTGGGCAGAAGAAACGAAAAATCAATCGAAAAAACACAGTGGAGATAAAAGTTCAAAATGAAGGAATAGTAATCCAACACAATCATATGTTAGGAATTTTGCTGCAAAGTATACGAAATGTTTAAAAGACATGGAAGTAACTCATTGGGGCCTTAAAAAAATCAGGCCCAAAGGCTAAGGTTTCAATTTAAATTCATTTATTCATTCATATTTTTGAGTTTTAAGTATAAAATATTGACAGCAATTAAATACTATATTTAAAATTTTTGCGAAACTTATTTAATATATTACAATTTTATTGAATTAATTTAGATTTTGTAGGTTAAAAGGCCAAAAAAACCTTATTTGACTTAAGTATGTGTCTAAGGTGAAACCATATCATGTTGACCAACACCAAACAATATTTTGTTTTAACAAATCCTGAAAAATGATTGAATTTCTTATTGTTAACTAAACCTTAACCATGTTGTATTTAATATTATTAGTTTTTGGGAATAAAAAACAATCAAGTATAACCATGAGTCCCGAAGAGAAAACAGACTGCGGAACTACGCTCACAGTTGTTTACAAGACACAACTTTGCGAAAAAACCCAAAGAGAAAAGGACAAAAGATTGGGTCCTGACTTCTCATAGCACCAGATGGTGGTTGGAGGCTGGCAGGTCGTTTTGCTAGGCATGGGGCTGAGTAAATGTAAAATGCAATGGAGTGGCAACTGTTGAACTTATTTCGATAACTGTTAATATGTCTCTTTGCAGTTTGTGCCTTTTTCCCTACCTCTCCAACAATATGGCCTAATCAACAAGAGCGAAATGGCACTAATTCTGCCGTTTTGATGCCAAAGAGATTACAACTATCATTAATAACCGAAATGGCTTTGTCATGTTTGGTGGTTGTGAATTTGGCTGGCCATGTTCAGGAGATTTTCTTTTTCGAACAAGTGGCAATAGTTGTAGTCTGCTGGCTTTCAACCGGAATGTTACCTTCAGCATTTTTGTGAGAGCTTTGTCAATATTTAATATGTTTCTCCCATGACTACGGTAACTTTGGAAGATAACGGCGAAAATGTTATGTGAGATGGTGTTAACATCTACAGGTAATTGGATTTGGGTCTTTGTATGGCCGCAAATTCATTGGCCTGAAACACCTATTTAAAGATAAAGGAAGAAAGGCTACGGGATTCACCTGACCTCACTGGTCAGGTGCCGTAATATTTCCCCAACGTAATCCGAAACCTTCTGCCCTCAGCTCTATATGGACCTCAAGGCTACAATAATGATCTTATGCCGCTGTTCGGCTTAAATGCCCTATTGTTGCTGCCCTAAACCTTGCACCAGCATGTGGATCTCAAAACTAGAGTCATCGAACAGTCCAAGCTTACTGTCAAACGACAGTTATTGTAGATGTGAATAAATTGCCAATATCAGAAGAAGGATAAAAAGAAGCAGCATCAGCACGGAATTATGATCGACCCAGATAGACCTGGCTAATGAGATCACCTGAACCTGGCACCCCCTCATGATAGCTCGGAGCCAATGATGGCTGGTTCGGCTTTCAAAAAATTATCATTGACCCACAGATGTAGATCCGGCGCTATAGATCCATAGATATTTGAGACCAACTCTCAAACAAGAAGTTATGAAAGTGCCTTCTAAACCGAAAACTATTTCAATCGTGAAAAAAGAGGAAAAACGGATCGCTATTATCAGAAGCGAGTGTCTATCCCAAAGGTGGTGGTGGTGGAAGTGAAGCATTCCATTGCACCTGTGCCGAAGAAAAAGCACTTTTTGCAGATCAAGTCTGAGGAAATTAAAATAGCAGGAAGCGGCCCACACTTAAGGCCCTTATTAGAAAGCAGATGAATGTGCAGAAGAGGCGAAATTACTTTTTGGCAGAAAATCGTGCTTCTTTTTCGATTGGCCTTTTTAAAAGATCTCACCTTTGTAAATCTTGCTGTGGGGATGACCCATAATGATGTTTTGGAGAAATAATTCTGCTATTTTGTTCCTGTTCATTCTCGCAAGCTTTGTTTAACAGATGTTTCTCAAATATCTATGGCCATGTCACTTTTGCTGGTGTGGATATTGCTGCTGAGACTGTTGGCGCCTTATTCTGGAAAAGGTGAAATGGGAATCAGGCACTTTTTGCAATTGGTATTATAATGGTAACATAGGAACGTCTGGGCGTAACCCTAACTGATTCTATGCATGCTTTTGGGTGTATTTGTCCTTATAGGACTTGAAAAGGTTTGCGCACAATATTTGCCGTATTTGATAATTCCAAGTTATGTACCTTTGAAGCGTTTGCCAGCAGCATCGGGTCTCCAATTAATTTGTACATCTATAGTTTCCATTCACGTTGGGTCCTCTATTGGGTAAGTATAGCAATGGCTAGTCTCTCTTAAATTTCCCCCATTAATCTTGCTATCCCTTCACAGGTATTATTACCGATAGCTATGGCTATAAGTTACAATTCATTGCATTAATGTAATAACATGTATAACTTTGATGCTCTGGTTGATCGAGTATTTGTGCAGAAAAAAGCTTAGCAAACCAGCGATTGACGCCAATTCGTAATATTTTTGGAATGAGCCTGTTTAGATCGAAACATATGGATCTGTGCTTCAAAAATACTTGTTTTTTATTGTTAGAATCATACCAAGAATATCGTATCGTTTATTTATATCGATAATTTTGACTAAATTTTAGCTGATTATTAAACTCGTTTTAGGACTATAGAGTTTGGAGATCTTAAGATAAAATATAAAAATTATAAAGTGTTTTGAATTTCTTTGAGAAGTTCAAGCATTTATCAACGAAATAGTGCATTTGTAACAAAATTTGAATTTTTGCGGTGAATAAACATTTATATATTCAAACATCACAATCGATGTCGACTATACGAAGCACTGTTAATTTCTGATTTATGCGGTAGGTATGTTTCTTTCGAAGTAAATATTTAAAATGCAAGAGGGATATTTTGAAATAATTTTTTGCCTAATTAATGAGCTGAACTAAAAATAAGAAAAAAAGAAGTTGATATACAATCATAAGGTGCGACACATTTACTAAAAAATTAAAATAGTTCATATTTTTCCTAAAAATGGCTGGAATTTCTTAAATTGAGTCATGACGTCTTCAAATGAGTAAATGTTTACTAAAATTTGTACCTGTCATGAACTTCTATATAGCGTATATGGAATATGGATATAACTGAGGCGGAATCTAGAAGCTCAGTAAGGACTTCTTGACCGTTCGCGGGCTCTTCACGTCGTACGCATATGGCTAGATTATTTCACGCGTTGATCTAAGCAGTATTGTAAATTAGGGTAATGCTGCGAATAACATATATATCGGGGCGATGTTGTCTATATAAAAAGATATATAAAGAAATTATATGTGACGATAATTCAATAGGCGCTTTATAAGGAATATTAGAACTACAAAATTTCATAAAGATATGAATATGAATTTCGAGGCAACTTTATAAAGGCAAGATGGACGGACGACAGAGAGGGTAAAATATACTGCACTGATTGTTAGCTTCTGAAATGGGTTCGGTATGGATGGTATGGCATAGGAATGATTGTTTTGGGTGGATCACATTTACATCCTTATCTAATGTTTTCAATTGTTGTTATGCGATTATTAAAATCTTTTTGCTAACTTTTTTGAAGGTATATTAATTGGACCACTATTTCGAATGATTTCTTACGCCTAAGTAAGTCTGATTGGTTTGCACCTTGTCATTTCGCTGGCCTATTTGCAGTGTGCATTTGCAAATTCATCTTTCTATGTCTTCACTTTGCATTCTCCTTTTGTTATGTGTAAGCCTCGCCTATTCAGTTTCTGAACCAGCTTAAATTAAAACGTTATTTTTATTTTGTAGCGATTCGGAAGAAGTATTCATTAAGTCTGCCAACAATGGCTCATATTAATACATTCTTCAAAGAGAAAACGACGCTCGGCTGCTTCTTTAAGGTTTGGCGTGCTGGTCTCGGACCCATTGTCTTTCATATTTTAGCTTCATATCTCATTGAGTTCGATTGGAATGAGGTATATCAATGTTTTGGCTTTGCAGCTTTATCCTTGAATGCTGTAGCAGGATCGCTTTATCTTTCAGCCAGCAAGGTGGCATATTGACACCGTTTGCAAGACATTCGAGCATTAAGAGAAACCAATACAGAAGATTCAAAGTTCTTAGAAGAGACAAAAATTGAATATTAAACGGCCATGAAATTGGTTTAACAAACAAAAGTGCCATCACTCTTAAGCCAGAGTATAATGGGAATGAATTATCATGAATCCCGCTTTGAAGGAGAGAAAGTCAAGTGAAATCTAATAAGTCCTGCTTTAAGAGTGTTGTTTCCTTTCTAGATTTTGATTTATTGCGTGATGTATGTCGTTCTTAAATTTACTGATTGGCTTAACACTGGCTAACTTCGTCTGAAGTCAATTTTGTTATTTAACGCCATTTAATTCTATCCGACTTTGGCTATGCCCTGCCTCAAATAAGCTTTGGCCATGTCCTTGATGGGTTAGCGATCTGATCTAATGACGATTCCTGTCCAGTGATAACGTCCAAATTAAAGCTGAGCAACAAAATATTTTTCACCATTGGTATTTTGGGCATGTGCTGGGTCGCTTCCTAACTCCTCGGTTACCGATGGATTTCTACACAATAATTGAATTTTTCTTTGATGGGATTTAGCAAGAGCTTTTCGCACAGTATTCTGGTCACTGATTATTCCCGAATATGTCCCACTTAAGAGGCTACCCGCTGCATCGGTATACAGCGACTGTTGGCGGGTTTATTCTCTTGGCCTGTGGCCTTTTATTGGTAAGGTGGATGTGAATTATACGGTGGCATCTTAATTTACTATTTGTATTGGATTTATATTCAGCGTCTCATTAGGGATAAATCTGCAAACTATGCTGTAACATTAACTGGCTTAAATGTGCTGTGATTATGGCGCTTAGTATTGGTTCCCTGAATATTTAATGTTGAAGTATTTTAGGAAACCAATAGCGGAGAGAAAAAGTATTACATTAGTTAATGGAAGTAATTGTATATAAATTTATTGTAAAAGTAATAAAAAATTATTTAACATTGGATTATTTAAGACTCAAAAAATTTGAATTATGTAATAATCCAGTATTACAAAAATTTCTCACTAATACTTATCCTTGAAATTCTATTAGAAGCTAGCTAAAGCATGGGAAAAAATCGTAAATATTTAGCTCATTATAGCCATCAATGCTACATCACAAAGTTATAGATCAAGATTATTGAGCACACATAAGCTGATTTCAAAGACCTTTTAAAGAAAAAAATCATTTTATATACAAATATCAGATCCTCACTTTCTGTGGAAATGTGTTTGCCATTTGATGCTACACTTTTAGAAAAATATGTTTTTCATATGTTCCGATATAAACAAAATGTGTTTCGGGCACAGTTTTTAAACACAATATATTTAAGTGCAAACATGTAATGTTCCTAAACTGGCACTAAATGTTTGGGACACTATTATGTTAAATATGTTAGAATATATTATGTTTGGGCATGAATGTTTCATAAAAATAATATGTGTGAATGTAAACATATATACATTTACAAATTTCGAGTAAACATATATATGTTATGTGTGATATTTTATTCGGGGAGCGACTGAGAGAGAGTATAGAGAAAGAAATATAGATGGAAACCGGGAGGGTTGTCGAGAGATATCAACATAACACAGCGAGAGAATCAAAAGAGTGCAATTTCTGTGAAACCGCTTGTATGTTGTTTCGGAAAACTGTTTTATGATAGGACCAAAAATTTGATATGCTTAAGTCCAAATATTATTTAATTTTAATATGATAATGAGTATTCGAGGTAAAGAGAATAGACATTCGGAACCAAGAGAATAGACATTTGAAAAAAAAAACAGCATGTGTTTTCGCCTTGAGAGCAGCATTTTATGTATGTGTGGACAAGTGTTTTGTTTATCATTTTGGCATTAAGGGCACAATTTTTTTCTTGGTTCGTTAAAAGAAATCGGAACGTACGAGGAGTAAGTCAAAATATTCAGGCAAAGGAAATTAAAAAAAAACGGTGGAAAATATACAAAAATTACAAAGGCATCTTCTTTTTAGAGTTGGGACAGTAAAATGAAAAAAGGAGGAAATAGTGAAAAATTAAACAGTAAAATGTATAAAAACAAAGTTGAGTTCCTCTTTATTAATAAGTAGTCCAAGAATACGCTCTTTCGATGTGTTTTTTTTAGAAATATAAATTTTCTTTCGTAAGTTTTATTATATATGTAGCTAGAATAAAATAGAAAGAAAAAAAAATACAAAAAATTTGACAAATCACTTGATACGCATAAAAAACTTGATAATCAACCAATCAAGCCAGTCTGGCCACCCTACATATTGGCGAAATACAGCCATTCGTTTCAGAACAGAAGAGTGTTTAACATAAAAGAAAATCGGCTGTGATGGAAAATTTTTTTTATTAAAAAAATCTAATATTTGAAACACATTTCTTGCTGTGTATATGAAAATAAATTAAATTACCACTTTGGGCTCCAGAAGAGCCTAACAATAATAACAATAAATCACAACATTGTTAATGCATGTTCTTATTCACAACATTTTGTACACATGATTTTATTTTTATTTTTAAATTTCTAACCTTATTCCAATATTAATCTTTCAGTATATACGATAGCCATTACACTTTAGTTTTGTTTTCAATGTGTGCAATTTATCTCTTTGTGAACCAACACAGATAACGCACAAAAATCATTTTATCAATTCAAATTTGGTTTTGGGTAATTATAAATCGTCATCATTCATGGCTGGGCCACAAACATCTCATATTTCATATAACATGAGTCATTTCGTAATTGACACAAATGACTGGCAAGTATTAAAATGTTTCAGATATATTCCAAAGCTATTTTTGATGGTTAAAATTTTTCTTTAAACTTTATTTCTTTACCGGAATCAATCAGTTTTGTAGGACCTGTTACGTATATGTATGCCGCAGAAGAAATTGGTGTACGACAAAAGGTTTTTTTTTTTTTGTTACGAAGAAAAGTTTTTCCGCAGTCGTTCAAGACTTCACTAAAAAAACTATTACATACGATAAGAAATTATGAAGCATAAGTTTTGGGACTCTACATTTCCACATTGTTAAAGAGATATGTCTTTATTTGTCATGTTTTATTGCCGGTAACACGTTGTATTTCTCCTCAAAGATTACTTTTATTTAAAAGAGTGTAATCGTGGACACTGGAACGTATACGTAATGACTGGCATTGGATGCTGTTTGAGAATGGACCATCGACCATTCTTAAAATTTGTTAACTCTATCTAAGCTAACCCATCAACTGCATTTAATTTATGTTGTTGGTTATACCATTGTTTAAGAGACAGTATTAGCTCTACATACATATATTCATATATTTGGTATCCGTGATAGTGGAGAATTTTCTACTTTGCCCGGTGAGTGTGATTTTTGCTCTCTCCCTTTCTCTCGTAAATTGTTTGAACAACCGACGGACGCAAAAAATTTGTAAGATTTTTCACTCACAAAAGTTGTTTTAGAAATGAGTACATAAATATCTGAAGGAATGCGCTCAATTATTCTCTTATGTGACAGCAAGTGTTTTTTACAACAACTAGTGTAAATGAAGATAACGAATTCTCTTCCAAAAGTTTTGATTGATATGTATAAGGGTGGGTCGATATTTTAGGACTATAGAGTTTGGAGATCTTAAGATAAAATATAAAAATTATAAAGTGTTTTGAATTTCTTTGAGAAGTTCAAGCATTTATCAACGAAATAGTGCATTTGTAACAAAATTTGAATTTTTGCGGTGAATAAACATTTATATATTCAAACATCACAATCGATGTCGACTATACGAAGCACTGTTAATTTCTGATTTATGCGGTAGGTATGTTTCTTTCGAAGTAAATATTTAAAATGCAATGTCGCACCCCGTTTTTAAAAATGTATGTACACCCTCAAAAAAAAAATTGCTTCTGTAACATATACCCCAAACACATTTTGCTTCAAGCATATATATTTTCAGGATTGGTGCAAACAACCTTAGGCATACATTGGTAGTAAAAATTTTAATGAAATTTCCTTTGTGTGGATATATTTTTAAGGCGCCAATTGGTCCAATTGGTACTTCCATTATTTTACTTGCAGCAAACACTCTACACCGAAAAAAAGTGAAATGTTTTATAGGAAGAATGAACTACCTCGCACGAAAATTGAACTAATTTTTACTCTACATTTTGAGAATTCCACAAAAAGTTGTTAAAACCAGGAAAATTTAATGCCCTGTTGTACTTTTTAACTGCAGTTCACAAAATTTCATCCTCTCATAGAAGAAAAAATGAACTAAAAGTAAAGAAGAAAATCATTGGCGCCAACCATTCACCATTTTAACCATGCAGTAGTTCATTCTTACTATTTTTGGGAAACGCACGTTTAGTTCATAAAATTTTTGAGACATACTTAAAAAAAAGTAAGATTTCATTAAGCCGTAGAAAATTTCGAAAAAAATAATAAAATTTAACTACTAGCAAATATTTTTTCTAATAAAAATAAGTTAAATTTAGCGTTATGGCGTTTTCTTTTCTTGTTAAAAATGCGCACTTTTTTTGCATTTTGCCCCGAAAATGTACTTTTTAGGTTCTTTTCTAAAAAAAACTGGCAAAAGTGCGAAAAGGCTTCGAATTCTGTTGTGAAAATAGCGCCACGCATAGAGGCAAATTACGGGCATTTTCAGCACTGCCAACAAACGAGAGTGCTGCGATTGCCCTGTTTCCTTCTTTGAATTCTTTTCTGCCCGCTGAAATGATAGCATTTTTTTAGGTTGCTGGTAACATTTTAAAAATGCGCATTCTGTACAGACAAAATGAAGGCAAAGCACTTTTTTCAGAAAAGAAAACACCATTAGTTTAACTACGGAAATTTTTTTCTGTATAGGTCTCTCTTTCTAAACACATATATGTTTATAGGCTATTTCCAAATTAATATACGATTGCATCTAAGCATATTATATTTACAAACATTTTATGTCCCAAACATAATATGTTCTAACATATTAACATATATGTCCCAAACATGTTATGCTAGTTTATGAACATTATATGCTTGCACTCAAAATATTGTTTTAAAAAAATTTGAGTCCAGACTTATAATTTTTACACCCAAACATATGAAAATCAGTCTTTTTGTCCGTGTAATTCGTACCATATAAAGTAAATCAGATTTTTATTACTAAAAGTTCTTAATTTGATTTTCAGAGAAACGGAACAAATATTAATTTGTAAGTAGTGGTGAGTACAGATACATTAATTAACCCTTTGATCCCGATGTCCACTCAGAGGACATTGAAAAACGATACCAAACTCTAACTCCTCACTTAGTTTCGATCTATTTCTCGGTGTTATTTTAAAGTAGAGGCTGTAATCTAAATAAATTATAAATATTTTCCATATTGGCGGGCACCAAAATTCAATTTTGAGACTTTCATACAAAACCTACACCGAAAAAAAGTTAACTGTTTTATAGGAAGAATAAACTAACTTGTACGAAAAATGAACTAAATTTTACTCCACATTTTGAGATTTCCACAAAGCGTTATTAAAACCAGGAAAATTTAATGCATTGTTATACTTTTTAACTGTAGTTCACAAAATAACAGTCTCTCAAAGAGGAAGAAATTAACTAAAATTAAAGAAGAAAATCATTGGCGCCAAATCATGACCGTTTTTACCATACTTTAGTTCATTCTTACTATTTTTGGGAATCGTACGAAAATTTTCATTTGCTTTAGTTCATATTGAACTTATGTGTACGGTCATTGAACTTTATACTCACATTTAGTTCTTAAAATGTTTGAGACATACTTAAAAAAACGACATTTTCATTAAGCTGTGGAAAATTTCGCTAAAAATAATAAAATTTAACTACAAACAAATTTTTTTTTGTAGTAACAATAAGTATAATTTAGGCGTTAGTTTAACTTCGGAAATTTACGGAAATTTTCAATTTTTTCCACAGATATTATACGCAAATAGCGTTAATTTTCGTCATTAGGTCAGAATCCAGGAACTAAGTTTTCAAACAAAACTCATTACGAGTTTTAATTAGTTGAGTTAGGTTCTCCAAATTAAAATAAACATGCTGTTAGCACAACGAAAAAGTTAGAGTGTTTAACATTAGGTTTAATTCGATATACCTTTCATACTTTTCATCCAAACAAACTATTTTACAACGATAATCAAGTGTACTTTTTTAACTTTTAACTTTTTAACTTTTTCGTTTG
>PGFW01028018.1:0-10520 GCA_003123925.1 Haematobia irritans
GAAACTCTTGCTTTAAGTTGTAAGTCCGAATTCAATTGATGTAAGGAACGTGACGAGGATGGTAGTTCGCAAGAGCGGAGCAGCATAAATACGGGTCAAAGCAAGATTGATTATAGCGTGCGCATGTATACCCCGATAAATAAACAGACCCACCTTCAAGATTTGGCTTGGGCCAGATCGCTCTCTATGAGGACGCAAAAATTCATACGATTCGGTTTGAAATTAGGTGCCGATCCGAGTGTTCCTAGTCGCATACTGTGTCACTCTCTAACAACCATGCAAAAATTGGTATACCCTTATCAATTTTCCATTAATTATATATAGCGCCCGTATAAAAACCGATCCCCCAGACCACCGAGCCCGCGATTATTTGCGATTATGCAACGGAGCCTCTCGTGACAGAAAAGAAAAGTCTTACAGTCCAGATCCGTCTGAAATTTGGTATAAAATGGTCGCTACAGCCATGCAGTCAAAAATTGTCCGATCATCGTTCTATAAGTTATACTATACGCAAACGGACTCAAACGATCACTCAAGACAAAAATTGGTCGGCATATTGCGCAAAACTATTCCACTATCGTAACCCAAACAATAAGCTTACTGTATTCAAGTCGGCACAGAAAATGTTTGTCAAAAATTTTTGGTGTATATTAAGCTATAGAAAGGTTTTGTCAAAATTTATGTTTCTTGTATGAAATTTTTGTTAAAATTTTATTTTCTAATATGAAACAAAAATGTATTCCCATAAGATATTGAAATTTGTCCAATTTGTGTGTAGAGAGAGAGAGAAAATGATTTGTCAAATTTTTATTTCTAAATACGATAATTTTATGCAAGATGTTATTTCTATCGTATAATTTTGTCCAAAATTTTATTTCTAGTAGAAATTTTGTTAATAAAAATTTATTCTCTATAGAAAATTTCTGACAAAAATTATTATTTCTGTGAATATAGAAATTTTGTAAATAATTTTAAATTTCTATGGAAAATGTTGTTCCAAATGTTATTTCTTATAGGAATATTTCCGTCAACTATTTTCTCATTTTTAAGACAATTATTATACACAAGAACTGAATTGTATACGTATTTAATCGGAGCCTTTTTTTGTTTTAATGATATCAACCCCCGTGACTTGGCGATTGTGGAACTTAAACGGCAAATATTAGAAGATCGGTATTAAAGGATTTTTATAATATATATAGGATATAGTATAATAATTTTATATATAATATATATGTATAAATTTATCTTAACAATTTCCTAATCATAAAGAAGGGGTATATACTACCTATATTATATATTTATATATACACTTATATATATATTAATATATATATGACACACATATTATAGTACTAACAACGTGAGATATATATCACTTATAAATATATATAATTATATATAATATCAGTATATAATCTCCTTGGAAATCTATTATTATTTATCCAAATAATGGTGAGATACGATAATATATCGTATACATATAATAATCTCAATATGAAAATAGAGTAAAAGTTTATAAATACTAAATGCTATGATATATTTTAGTCAAATATTATTATGACAGTGGAAGAGCTTATGGGTGTGCGTATTATGTATAGATTAAATAGGTTTATCATTAGTATATATATAGATATACTATGTATATATATATAGTTATATGATATATCTGTCCCTTAAGCACCGTCTTCTAAAATTAAAGAAATAAAATTTCTTACAAAGTTTTCATAGAATACATGTAAATTTATCGACCAAAAGGTGTTTATGTCTGAATAAGAAATAAAATTTCTTAGAACCAAAAAGATATGATTTTCTCATGAAGTAAAATTATTTATATATTATGTGATCAGGAAAATTATCTTAGAAAATTACCACATATTTGTATATAATATTTGGAATAATAACTATAGATAATAAAATGTTTGACATAAGATTATTCAGTATAGAAATAAAAATTTTAGACGAAAAATTTCTAGCAGAGAATAAAAATTTTGCACAGGAGGGACTTGTTCTAATAAGTAAAATAAATCTTTGACAAAAATTTTCTATGGAAATAAAATTTTGGTAGAATTGAGGTTTTTAGGCAATATGGAACGCAATTTTTTGTGTGATTGGCCATTGGCTATATAATAGACTAATAGAACGAATATGGACAACAATATTTTGCATGGCTGTTAGCTGACCACATATAAATAGCCAAAAATTTACAGACGGTATGAAGAATCGGAATGAAATTTTCGATTCTGTGAGAGGCTCCGCAAGGCCAAATCGCGGGGATCGTTTAATATGGCGCTATATTATAATCTATGGACGCAATAATACACCAATTTATTTGGCATGGTTATGTTAGAGATCAATATACTAAATCATCGCATGCACCATAATTTCAGAACAGAATCTTGATGATTTTTGCTCCTCCAAGAGGAATCTGCAAGCGCATAATCTGGGGGTGCTGTGTTAATTAATATGTGTGAGAGAAGAACTATACGTAAAGATGAAACCGATGTATGGCTCACGTTATTTGGTATACAAATCCATCCGACCCTACAAGTCAATAACAATCGTACTGGTAAGGCCCAAGTGTCAAAAGTACGATTAGCTTGTATGCTCTTCGATTAAGGATATGTATAGCGTGATTTCTAACTAGATCGTGACCGGCACGGAACGTGCTCAAAATCGACTCAGATTTTCACGCACGACCCAGAGCTATATACACTTTTATGAGCTCTCAGAGCAATATTTTCGATGTGCTGTAGCCACGTAAACGAAATGACAAAGTTAATATACCCCCCCCCCCCCCCCTCCAATCGATAGAGGAGGTATTAATCATAAAAAAATTGATGTTGATTTCGGAGTTTCCATATTAATTATAAATTAAAGTAACATATCCAATATATAGTTTTACGCCCCGATTTTAAAAGAGTTAAAGTGGCAGCCCGATTAAGCATTCAGGCTCACCTTAGACTATTCAGTCCTGGACTCCCGATTTTAAGACTCTATATGTGCCCCAAGAGGCTAGTTATTGTTTTGCACCCTGCCCATTTAATGTATTTTGCACCCACAAATAACACTTTGTCACCTATGTTTATAGGTACGGTTACCAAATCTGACGAAGAGTAGAAGAGTTTTTTGCCCAAATCGTAAAGACATAATATAATACATATATATAATTGATGTATATATTATATAATATAGGATTTGATATTGTTTATAATATACATATATTAAATGAGATAGGAATATAATGGTCCGAGAACGCGCTGTGTTTACATAAATGTTAATGGTATCAGAAAAATATTTCTCGGTATATATTATATATAGTTTAATATACTTAAGACCCCATTATATATATTAGTTATTTATAGTATTTCAATATACAATATGGCTCAATGACTTTGGTAACAATCGGTTCCAGATTTAATATAATTATATAGTAATGTATATAATATATAATATTATATATATATATATATATATATATTATATTATAATTATTATATATATATATATAATATATATAATATATATATAATATATATATATTATTATAATATATAATATTATCTAATAAATTTAAATATTATTAATAGGTATACGGTAACTATAATATACATAATATAGGGTAGTATTAATTTATAAATATATATATTATATATTAATATTATATTATATATATATATATATATATATATATATATTATTATATAATTATAGTATATATAAATGTCTTTACGATTTTTCTATAAGGCAAAAACCATCTTCTTAACATTTCGTCAAGAGCTGATGGTTATCTTACATTGTGTCCTTCTCAGAAAAAGTGAGAGAATATCACCAGTACTTTATCTGGCGCTTGAAAATTGTATTCAACTAGGATACATTAGTAGTTTCAGAAACTTTGGTAACTGTCAGAAACTTTGCACAGGGAGTAAGAATTAAAGGTTCTGGAATATCATGCATATTTTGGTTGAAATCGAGTTCAAGATTTACCATCTCATGTAGCTGCCCATCAATCACTCGCCCCGATTTTCCGTCAAGTATGACCACAGAGGTTCAAAGTTTGTAATGCGAATTTGACGTAAAATTTAAAGTTTTCAAAATTTGCCATTCGCAAAAAAAGGTGCAAAAAAGCTTTGTTTCGGTTCTAAAGTGGTCCTACGTCATTTTTAGGCCATGTTCTAAACTTATCGCTATTTTGAATTTGTATCATACTTTAAAAAAAATCTACAAGTATATAAATTATTAAGAGCGGAAAAAAGTGAATTTGGTATCTATACGGGTTTTTGAGACAAAATTCTACCAAAAAAAAAAACAACTTGTTTGCCTTTTTACACAATAGCGTATTTTGAGAATGGAGACATCCGAGATATGTGTGTTCGAAAATGTGGATGGTACAAAGTGGTGTAGGGTATAAATATAGGTCGGCCACCGCCCGTCCCTAGACTATTCCTTCACTTGTTTTTTAGCTACATTGTTGGCATGTAGTCGACTGAAATTTTTAAAAAATCTATAAATTGTGTAGAACTCATAAGACGAAATATTTGTTGCAGATCGGGTTCAGATTTATATAAAATTAGTGTTATGTGGGCATGCCCGATGTATCAGGCTCACTTAGACTATGTCAGTCCAATTTGTGATAATTTATATATATCTCTACACACAAAAAAAAAAATTTTGTTGATTTCAATCACGAAAATCGCGATTCAATCTATTTTTTTAATTGAAATGTCTTCAATCACGAAATGATAGTATCATCACCCAATTTGAGTTGAAAACCACACGATTTTTAATTAAAAATTTATATTGACTTTTGTCACGGTTAGCGTATCAATTAATTGTAGTGATTGCAGACGTACATATATATAAAACGTGATTGCATTTTTTAAACATAAAGCATATAGCTTCATATTACAGATTTATTAATATGTATAACATTCAAATATAAAAGTTCTTTAACTTAATTTCGCGATCAAATACAAATCAACTATATTTTGATTCATTCAATTAAATAATTAATTGAAAATTGGCTATAAATTTCGATCACACAAAGTATTGAGTCATAGTTAGCGTAGACTAAAAGCTTCAAATTGATTCATCTATAGACATATGTTCCGCACAACAGAATGTATCCAAAATCGTTATTTAGTCTCTTATTGCCTGAAATAAAAGAAATGTGTGTTTGAAATCACTGAAGAACATATCCTCTAATATTTATTGATTTTTTGAAATTGATGCAATAGACAATATATAATTGTTGGAGTATATCTGTATCAACGATTGTAGATAAAAATTAAAATACAAATTACTTATGCATAACAACTAATACGTGTGATAACATAAAGTATAGTAAAATCATATTCTTGCCTTATAATAATAACCATGTAGCGCATATTCCTTCTAAATATTGTAGATGCGCCTAGATTTCCAGATATAAAATCAGGCAGGCCTTAGTTTTTTCTGAATAGTAAAACAAAAATAATTTCGAAAAATTTTCAAATTTTGTTCAATTTAAAAGTTAATTTGTAAACATTACCTGCATAGAATATCAAGTTCAAATTCTTAGTTCCAGGTTGCAGAGAGTTTATAAATCTTCTTGCAGTGATAGTCCCTTTCTTAGCATAACAAAGGAGCTATCGGTAATTTAATTTTAGTACAATTCGCTATACAAAAAATTGGTCCCACATTGCAAATTGCAAAAAATTAAAAATTTTGAAGGCCACATCAAACGACAAAACATAAATGGCAAAGACAATGTTAATAGTTTATGGTAAATTATATTATGATGCATACTTTGCAAATTCTGGAAAATAGGAAAAATAATAATGGAAAAAACGATATTTATGTATTATTTTCGGTATATTTTTCAATTTTTTTGTAAATGTGGCCGAGAGAGAAAGTACTTTTTTACCATTACATAAATTGCATGCTTTTATTAGTTTACATATCAAGAATATATCGGCACTCTAAGTTAATGGGTTCAGAACTGAAAAGGCAGGTTGAACAAACAAAAAATGGCTAAGCTCTTGTATCAACCCGCCCCCACTTAACTCAGCTAATCTGGTTTCACAGGTGCAGAAGCTTCAACAACAACAATCCCATACCGCTCCTTGGTTTTAAGAACTAGGAGTGAAAAAAAATCATATATAAATTTATAAGTAGTTAATGACGGTACCAACCACTTATCTATGCAACATAATCTCTATGAGTGAGAGTTGATATGAATCTGATCAAAAATGAGGGGCGTATGTGATGTGAGCGAAGTAGCATTGGTAACGCATATGGTTTTCACGAAAATAAATTGGTCACTAAAAGAAAATGAATAAAAAATATATTAATTTTAGTCCTTGTACACTGCGCGCCTCCACCCAAAGTACAGGCTAAATACTCAACTTGAGGTATAACACCGTGAGTCATTAATCACATTCTCATTAATGTTACCCTTACCCATATAAGATACGTAGATTGTGTTTCCATTAGTCTCTATACAATACTCATTCTAAAAGTCAGCGCGCAAGACAGGACTAAGTAAATTATCAATAGCAATTGGCTCCACAATCATATATTTATATTTATTTGTTTTTTTCCAATGACTTTACATTAACAGTGGATTATAACGCGTTTGTTTTTGTTGCACCACTTTATTTTATTTTCACCTCTTTGCTGATGTCATTATATGTTTGTTCAGAATCAGATAAAAAACAAAGCAAAATATTTATGGTCAACCCACATTTTGAAATGCAGCAGACAGTAAATGTCCGCCCGGCCAATGCATCGTAGAGTTTCTCTTGTGCAATTTACGCCAGGCCGCACCAGAGAGCAAAAACATCACAATCCTATTCGTGTATAGCGAAGCCAGCTTCTATTCACAGAGCTGATCTCTTCCGAATCATACATTGTTGAATAAATACTCATTCTCTTTTTCTCTTCTCGCTCTTTCATTGCTCAAAATTATTCAATTTCAATCACGAAGGTGATTGGACTACAATCACCTATGTGTACATTGGAATTAAGCGAGTTGGGACAGTAAGAAACTTTTGTCTAATCACGCGAAATTGTACCTGAATTCATCAATGACATCATATTCTACCCAAGTAATTGATCTAAACAAAATCTTTTGAGGTTGTTGATGAGTATTCCAATTATTAAAATATCTTTTTCTTATATTATAGGAAACAATCCGTGTTAAGCTCTACATAAGATTTTTCAAAATGTCGCCAGATTTAGTTTTTTTTAATTTGGTTTTTATTCGATTTGATTAAATAATTAATTTGAATCAATTAACATATTAATTGAATCCGTTTCCAAATCAGATTAAGTGTTTTAATTGAAAATAATTTTGGTGATAATTTTTTGTGTGCAGCTGGCCAATATAAAAGCGAAATCGCTCAAACAATATATAATGTATATATCATTATTCTTTATTTCCATATCTTCAAATTCTAATAAAAGAACAACGGATAAAAATACTCGAAAAAGATTTACACGAAGTTAAAGATATCTGCGAGAGACACTAAGAAGTCAACAACATGAGTCTTATCAAAAAAACAAGTAATGAAGAAAGTCTAAAGTCGGGCCCGGGGGGCCTCCAACCATGCGCGCGGACTATATATACATTAACTGCACCACTTGTAGATCCTAAATTCGATATGCGCATAATACAAACACTTCCCGTTCCCAATATTATATAATCGTTGGAAACTAGTATCATGATAAAATGTTTGTTCCATCCAATCATACACACATTTAAAAATACGTACAATACTCTTGCGTTTCTGGGACAATATCATTTGACTTAAGAGAACTACTCTACATAAATGTCTATTTCACGAACTCAACAAATTTTCAAAGTTGTTCTAGATTCGGTGGAGTCTCTAATGCTACATGAGTCGGCTAGGTAACAGCATAATGTGAGGTATAATCAATAAATTAAGTAAGCAGGAAAAAAATATTTAAGATTCATGAAAGCATATTTTAAGGAAACTTTAAACAAAAAGTTTATTTATAAGATATACGCTTCGATATATATGTTAGAAGGCTTAGGAAAATTAGATCAGTTTTTACAACTTTTTCGACTTAAGCAGTGGGCGATTTCCAAGGAAAAAGTTGTATTTTGACCATTTTTTGTCGAAATCAGTTAAGAAAAACATATATATGTGGCTATAAAAGCTTATATCTAAATCTGAAAACGCGATTTTCAAACACCAAAAATTGTAAACGACATGGCCAACAATGCAAATCTCTACTCCCTGTGCAAAATTAACTAAATCGGAAGTTAAAAATAATTGCGCTCACTGTGGTCATATGAGTGTAAAATCGAATGGGGGGGTGGGGAGGGGCCGAAAGCTTATATGGGAGGCTATTATAAATGCTGAAACCGATTTCAATAAATTTGGCACAACTTGACAATAGTTACTAATTGTTCTTCCTTGTGGGCAAAAAATTTAAAGCAAATTAGGGGTAAAACTCTGGCTTCTGGTCTATATAAGTGCATAATAGGGCGAAAGATATATAATGGGAGCTATATCTAAATCTAAATCGATTTCAACCAAATTTGGTACGCATAGCTACAATGCTAAATCTACTCATCTGTGCAAAATTTCAACCAACATTGGCCAAAAACTCTCGCTTTTAGGACCATATTGATCCATATCGCGAAAAAGATATATATGGGAGCTATATCTTAAATCTGAACCGATTTCAATCAAATTTTTTCACACTTGACTATACTACTAAAATTGTACTCATATGCAAAATTTACAACCAAATTTCGGAACCAAAAATCGGCTTTGGGGCCATATAAGTCCAATAATCTGGCGAAGTATAATATATGTGATAGGAGGCCTATATTATTTCTGTTCAAGAGTCTGAGCCTAGAATTTTTTCCAGAAATCCGAATAGTAGGGTTAGCTATTGTCCCATGACCCAAATTTTGGAAAATCAATGTGCTCAATTTGAAGGGCGCGATATAATAGGCAGCTTAAATTGCGACCTGTAGACTTTGGATAGAACAAAAAAGTGGTGGGTGAGCGAGGTGCCAGACGTCTATATGGGGGCTATACTACAATTATGAACTTGATATGGGACGACGAGACGGACATGTTATATCTCGACCATACAGGTTACGTTTTGTGCGACTCGCACCTGGAGGGCATTGAATTTGGATCTTATATAGCTGAGCTAGGCCTTATATGTACTGTCTTCTTATTGTCTTGCTTCTGGGTGTTATCAAAAAAATCAATAATGCACTAACTTATAATACGCCTGTTCCACAAGTGTGGCGCATGGTATAACAAGTATATACAGGCGTAAAGTTCGCCAGGCCGAATCTTAAATACCCACCAAATGAAATCAAATTATAGTTCCATTTAAAGATTTAAGGGGGTTTTGATGACAGATTCAACCAGTACACTTCCCGAAGATAAATTTTAAAGCTTTTACCTGATATGAACACGGATATCAGATTTAGTCGATGATTATAACGAACCAATTTGCCAGGGTAAACGCATAATGTTAGGGAGGAATCTTAACATCTCTTGTAAAGTGTGCAAGAAATATACAATAACGGTCTTCAATTTGAAATCTTAAATCTGTAGTTTTCGCATGGTTGTTTAACGCACCACAATACTCCGTGAAGTAAAAAATCTGGCGAACACACCTTTACCATTGAGTTTCAAGCCAAATTTTTCTAATGATCACGTGCGCCTTCTATAACAGAATCTTTATCAAGAATTGTAAATGCGGTTCTATATATGGAAAGCCAATACTCAACTATGGACCGATTAAAAACTTAATCCGATGCACGTTCTTGTGAGACTTAATTAAACCAGAATATTTACAAATTTCAGGCAAGTCGGAAAAAAACTACGGTTTCTACAACCCTAGAGGAGTTTAATATTGGGAGATCGTTCTTATGGGGGCTATACTAAAATACGACCGGATGAGGAGAATACTTTCTGACGCTCCTATTTTCGCACATCTCTTTATGGTCCGAAAATACCTCTAGATTGGATAAAAACTACGGTGGCCTTTCGACGTAGAGAAATCAAAATCAATTTTCTTTCGATTGAAATACGAAAGAAATCTATCGTTCAATGTACAGATACAGGACACCAACCTCAAATAACCTGCGAAGTATAATCTTCGTCAGGCAAACTCTTCCACCCCCTTTGTCAGCGAAGTATAATCTTCGTCAGACAAACTCCCTCTTCCTCAACAAAGAATAATATTTGTCTGATACCCTTCTAATAGTGTCGAAAACATATCGTTACAACACCCACAGAAACGAGTATCACCATCTCCTAGAGCAAAATGTTATTTTTGGATGGTGAACCTGCAAGGTTCATTATGTATCTGATTTCGACAACCATGTTCCACGTTCTCCATTCAAAAATAACATTTTTTTCTAGGAGGTGGTGATATGCCTTAGCACATTGCACGACCGACAGAGTTGACTTAACAACGCCTTCACCTTCTCAGTCCAAGAGTGAATTTCATTGGGCTCTATTTAGCACCACCATAAATAT
>PGFW01028025.1:9423-19559 GCA_003123925.1 Haematobia irritans
TGAAAATCATTTACTCTAAAACAAAAATAACAGAAATATTTTTAAAACAAAACAAAACGTAAAATATCTGAAAAATGGTCAATGTATTGGACTGAGCTCCAAAATACCTAAACACATACATCTATAATAACTCGTCGAGCTAAACTACTGTTATTTGATTGTTGTTGCTTTAATTTGGATACTTCAATACCTTACTCTCTCACGCATACTCACTCTCATTGTACTAACTTTGCTCATCCAAAAACCCCACAGTTTGTGTTATACGCGCGCGTGTGTGTGCCTTCGTTTGACTGCTTACTTTAGGGGAATCTCTGTGTTTTAGTTTTGTGATTGTTGGGGTTTGTTTTTGTTTTAACCAAATGAAATAAAAAAAAATCGCTTAAATTTTAATTGAAAAAAAGTAAAAATACTTACCAACAAGAAATACGATACAACAGAGAAAGATATTATACCATAAAAATATAAGTGAAAAAAAGCGCAAACCCTCCAAATAATTCAGACACCAAAAAAACAAAAAGATCAACAAAAATAACAAAAACAATATAAAAAGAAGAAGACTGTAGGATATTGTCATAAAAATAAAATGTTTCATCCTAATAATTTGCTGGTGAAAACGGCAAGCTTCATTCAAGGGAAAAGATTGTCAGCCACAAAAGGAATTTAAGCTGCCTATCACTATCAATATTGAAAAGCATTTAAGGGATTTCCTTCAATACATAGCTGACACTAGGCGTAGTTAGAGGGCATGCAAAGTGGGTACACATCTAAGAGGGGAAGAATATCGAGTGGGAGGAATTTTATACAATTAACCCTAAAGCTTTTAAAAGGGATTCACGTTCATCATCTGTTTCGGATTATACAACGATTGATGTCCCCTTTATGGTGGAGCTAAAATTAGAATGGGACAGAACTGAGTGATTATGCAGGAAAAATTTAATTTAAGTGTGTATTAGCTTACTCTAGCGTGAAACCAATTCCATTTCTATTGACTGTAAAGATTTAGATGAATATTGTCGTTAAACCCCAAGGATTTCGAGTCCACAAATATAAAATGTCAAATTTTTCGTAGCATAGAACAAAGCATTTCTTTTATAGCATCGATTTTTTTACGTTGAGCAACAAGACGCACTTCAAAAAAAGATATTTAGCATTGTGTGATCCACAAGATTTTGTCCTTTCCCAGTGGATGGTATATTGACCGGTAGGTTACAAAATTATCCTGAAGGTAGTAAGAGGTATATTTTTTGGACTGAAAAATTGCCTATAAAATGAATGTTTGAAAAATTGTCTGATAGAAATTAAAATTTTGACATAATTTCTTTTAGATATGAAATTTTGATCAAAATTTCCTAATAGAAACGAAATTTTGATAAAATTCTCCTAAAGAAATGAAATTTTGAATAAATTTCCTACAGAAATGAAATTTTGACAAAATTTCCTATAGAAATGAAATCTTCATAAAATTTCCTATAGAAATGAAATATTTCACAATTTCCTATAGAGAGAATGGAAATTTCTTTGACTAACAATTTGGGAAATTTTTTAAAATAAAATCTTTTGAAAATTTTCACTACAAAATTAATGCCGAAATATTAAGAAAATATTTTCACAAAACATTTCTATAGAAAGAAGATTTAAAACATTTTTTATAGAAATGAAATTATTGATCAAATTTTCTATAAATAAATAAAGTTTTGAAAATTTCTTACAGAAATAAAATTATTTTGAAAATTTCTCGCTATAGAATAATACTATTTACAAAATTTTCTCTAGAACTAAAATTTTCAGAAAATTTTCTATAGAAATGAAATTTGATAAAATTTCCAATAGAAATGAAAAATTTTGAAAATTATAGATAAAATTTACAATTCATAGAAATAATAATTTTGACAAAATTTCCTAGCAGAAATGAAACTTTCAACAAAATTGCCCCATAGAAATATGAAATTGTTGACAAAATTTCCCACAGAAAATTTAATTTTTGACAAAAATTTCCTACAGAAATGAAATTTTCACAAATTTTCTTATAAAATAAAAAAATGAAATTTTCACAAAAATTGCTGGTAGAAATGAAATTTTGACAAAAATTTTCCCAATAGAAATGAAATTTTGACAAAATTTCCATAGAAATGAAATTCTTGACAAAATTTCTAAAGAAAATATAGTTTTGAGAAAAATATATATTCGTACAGAAATTAAAATGTGTTGGACAAAATGTTCCGTATAGAGTGGAAATTTTCAGCAAAAATTTATCTATTAGAAATGAAATTTTCACAAAATGTCGGCTATACGAAATGAAATTTTGAAGCAAAAATTTCCTAATAGAAATTGAAATTTTCACAAAAATTCACATATTAAAATATGAAATTTTGATAAAATTTCGCTGAAAGAAATGAAATTTTTCGTAAAATTTTCCTAAAGAAATTGAAATTTGGAAATCAAATTTCGCTAGCAGAAATTAAAATTTTGACAAAATTTCCCTATAGAAATGAAATTTTCGGCAAAAATTTCCTATCGAAATGAAATTTTCACTAAAAATTTCCTATAGAAAAGTGGAATTTGTCACAAAAGTTTCCACTATAGAAATGAACATTATATTACAAAATTGTCCTATAAGAAATAAATTTTTGACAAAATTTGCCTAATAGAAGGTGAAATTTCCGAATTTCATAGAATGAAATTTGTTCACAAAAATTTCCATATAGAAGTGAAATTTTCCGAAAAATTTCTATAGAAATGAAATTTTCACAAAAATGTCCGATATGAAATGAAAATTTGACAAAAAATTTCCTATAGAAATGAAATTTTTGACACAGAAATTTCCTAATAAGAAAGTGAAATTTTTCACAAAAATTCCTAATAAAAATGAATTTTTGATCAAATTTCCTAATAGAATTAAAGATTTTTAGACAAAAGTGTCCGTAGTAGGAAATGAAATTTTCGCAAAATTTCTATAGAAATGAAATTTTCACAAAGATTTCCTATAGAAATGAAATTTTCAGCAAAATTTCCTATAAGAAACTGACATTTTTTACAAAATTTCCTATAGAATATGAAATTATCGACAAATATTTCCTATAGAAAATAATTTTTCACAAAAGTTTTCCTAATAGAAATGAATTTTTCAGAAATTTCAGATTTTTGGACCAAAAAAATATAGACTATTATTGAAATCATTCTAACGATAAAAAAGCTTAAATTCAAAATTTTGGAATCTTCATAGAGAATAAATTTTGACGACAATTTCCTATAGAAAGTAAATTTTTAAATGACTATAAATAATTTCACTTAAGAAATGAAATTTTCAAAATTTTCATCTGAATAGATAAAATTTTAGACAAATTTTCTATAATAAAATTGACAATTTTAAGAAAAAAATTTTACAAATTATAGAAATTGAAATTTTGACAACAATTTTCTATGAAATAAATTGACGAGAATTCTATAGAAATAAATTTGACGAAATTTCCTATAGAAATGAAATTTTGACAAATTTCTATGCAAAGTGAAATTTTGACAAATTTCCTATAGAAATGAATTTTGACAAAATTTTCTAGTAAGAAATTAAAATTTTGATAAAATTTTCTAGTAGAATGAAATGTTGAAAATTTCATTAGAAATACATTTTTACAAAATTTTGACAAAATTTTCATAGAAATAAATTTTGACAAAATTTCCTATAGAAATAAATTTTCACAAATTTTTCTATAGAAAATTAAAATTTTTACAATATTTCTGATAGAAATGACAATTTTGAGTCAAAATTTCCTAATGAAAAATAAATTTTGAACAAAAATTTCTATAGAAATAAACTGTTGTAAAAATTTTCCTATAGAAATAAATTTTGAAGTAAAATTTTCCTACGTGGAACCATTTGATATTAATGAAATCGGCATAATAAATTTGAACAAAATTTTCTATTAGAAAATGAAAAATTTTCACAAAATTTTCTATAGAAATAAAATTTTTTCGAAGAAATTTCATAGAATAATTTCACACGAGAAATTTTCTTTATAGAAAATGATTTCACAAAACTCCAATAGAAATGAAATTTTGATGAAGAATGTCCTAAACGAAATGAAAATTTTGATAAAATTATCCTAATAAATTTGAAATTTGCTAAAATTTCCTAAAGAAATGAAAATTTTCAGACAAAATTTCCTAATGAAATGAAATTTTGCAAATTTTCCTAATAGAAATGAAATTTTCACAAAAGTTTCCTTAGAAATGTAAATTTTCACAAATTTCCTATAGAAATGAAATTTTCACAAATTTCCTATAGAAAATGAAAATTTTCACAAAATTTCCTATAGAAATGAAATTTTCAAACAAATTTCCTATAGAAAGAAAATGTTCACATGCCTGGAAAATTTCCTATGGAAATGAAATTGGAATTGTTCCGATAAAAACTTCCTACAGAAATGAAATGAAGCATTTCGCTATAGGACTGAAATTTTGACAAAAATATAAATATTCATAAAAAATCATTCTAACGCATTTCCTATAGAAATAAATTTTGGACAAAAGTTTCCTTAGCGAATAAATTTCGACAAAATGTTCGCTAGTAGAAATGAAGTTTTAACAAATTTCCTGAGTAGAAATGCAGATTTTGACAAAGATTTCCTAACAGAAATTAAATTTTGACAAAAATTACCTATAGAAATTGAAAGTTAGATAAAAATTTCCGCTATAGAAATGAACATTTTGAAAAAAATTTTGGACATTTTTAGAAAAATTTAGGTTAATTTTAAGAAAATTTTAACTGAACTGTATTACAGAAGACATAAGATGTCAGCAGCTTTAAAAAATAAATAAATAAATACTTCAAAGAAAAATTTTATAAGACAAATTCAAATAAATTTATCAGACGATAATTATTTTTTCACTTGTTAAAGAAAATTTCGTAGTTTGAAGGAAAAAATTTGAGTTCAAAATTGCAAAAATCTCTTTAGTACCATACGAAGTTCTTGCTGGGTGTATTATTGGTAAACTTTACAAATCTTAAGAAATTTTGAACTATTTAGTGGGTCACATGAATTTAGTAAATCTTTATTATTCATCTTGGTGTATAAATTTTTGTTTCTACTTCATTTAAACTAACGCTATACAAAAAATTATTAAAGTTCAAGGAAAACTTTCTCAAAAACAATAAATAATTCCTTGAACTAAATTAGATTAAAATTGCTTTTAATGCCATATAGGGTTCACGTTTTGTTTGAGGTGTATGGTTACAATATTCCAAAATTGCGTTTTTGCAATGCTTCCTCTACTATTATGGCTTCATTATAGTGGTAAATTATTCATAGAAAATGAGTGTATTGGCAAACTTTCATTTGTTTTTGTAAAGCCTAGTCATTGTAAAGTCCCTGCTATTTAAGACAATACCCATATCCCCATAACAACCATTGAAATCTCTATTTGTAGTAAAACAATGTCGATGTATTTGACATGAAAATATATTCATGTTCCTTTAGGATATTCTGCTGCTATTGGTGATATTACAGCTCACACACATACATATTTAACAGATGCTACACCCAAACATTATTCAATTAAACACATTAGGTTTAAGCTTAATGACCTTGAGAGGCCTTAAATGCTGTGGTTCTCTGAACTTATGGAATGAATAAGAAATTTCATTTTTTAGACCCATGTGTGGTCTCTTTTGTGTGGGTTGAAAAAATGAGGGGGGATGTATGTACTATTTATGATGTGCTAACATGAAAAAATGTTACTTGGGGGCTTTTCTAATGGGATTTTACATTCATTTCACTCACCAACTCCCCATTAAGAATAAGGATTAGAAATTCTACGAAAAGGAAAAAAATATAAAAAAAAATTAATATACCAACAAGTATATACAGCGTAAAGTTCGGCCCGGCCGTAATCTTTAAATACCCACCACCATTAACGCAAATATTGGGTTTTCCTTTGCATTTCAGGAGGGTCTTGAGGACTTGAGGACACATCCCGAAGAATAAATTTAAAAGATTTAACCTATGAGGACTATTATCAGATTCTTGGATTTATATAGAACCTATTTTTGTTTTGAAGTTTTTAGAGGAATCATTAACATCTCTTGATAAGTGTGCAAGAAAATTATAAAAATAACGTCTTTGATTTGAAAATCTTAAATCTGTAAAGTAAAAATTGGAAATTTAACATTGAGTTTAAGCAATTTTCATGATCAGTGCGCCTTTTACACGCCTCAAGAAGTAAAGTCGGTCTATAATGGAAGGCAATTAAAACTAAATGGACCTATAAAAACTTAATCCGAAACTTAATCAGAATTTACAATTTTCAAGGCAAAATCAGATAAAACTACGGTTTCTTTAGAAACCCAAGGAGTTAAGATCAGGAGATCGCTCTCATGGGGTCCTATTACTAAATATGGACCGATACTAACCGTTTTTAGGGCACACCTCTTTATGACCCGAAAAATACCTCTAAGATTTCTAATTCAGGCAAATAGGATAAAAACTTCGGATTTTAGAAGCCCAAGGAAGTAAAATCGGGAATCGGTCCTATATGGGGGCTCTAACCAAAATATGGACGCGAATACTCAACCATTTTCGGCACAGCCTCTTTAATTACGCTGCATATTTTCAGAACAGACGCCGCTACAGGTAATTACTCATAAAAATTATTCGTTGAGTCACGCACATTTTCGTGTCGTAACGATATTTTTCGTAATGTCACGGTTATTTATTCGTGAGTCACAACATGGCGTGAGTGAAATATTACTCAACGTGCACACTGCTATGTGGAACCCAACACTGCCAAAAAAAAAAAACCTTTCCTCCGGATTTTTTAGACAAACGAAATTCCACATTTTTATAAAGAATTTTCTTTTTAGACCAAAAAACGCCAAATTTAGATAGGCAATTTAAAGATTGTCCTCTAGCTTATTGTATTTGCCTTAAAGAAAATTCCTTTGGCGTTAAAAGAAAATCTTTGCTTATGTCTAAAACTTCGTTCCTAGAAAAGAAAACTCTTTTTTCAGTACCGTTTCCCAGAGCCTCTTGGAGAAGCAAATTTCCTCGATTCGATAAGTAAATTTGGTACGTGATGTTTGGTATAATGCCTCAGAAGCAAATATGAAGAATTTGGTCTACAGCGGTCCATATTTTATGTAGCGCCCATATTTGACTTTTCGGAGTTTCGTTGGAGGAGTAAATTTTCCGGAAAAAAATTTTTGAAGAAGCAAAACTCGTCAAAGTATTTTTCTTTAAAGAGCTAATAACTCGAGCTTTTTTGTACAAGTGGTTGTAAACGATTGTCTTTAAGTTTTTTAATGAAAATTTTATAGACCCAAATGAAAACGTTCTTTTTTTCTAAGCTTAATTTTTAAGAGCCTATATATGAAAACAAGTATATACGCCGTAAGTTACGGCCAGGCCGTATCTTTAATGTATGCCCTCACCAATGGATTGCCGTAGAAACTTCTACGAAAAGACTGTCAATCCACAATCGAAATTACTTGGGTTTGTGGTATCTTAAAAAGCTTCTTAAACATCGTCCTTCTAAATTGTGAATTAGAAATCACCTGGTGTATATTAACAATAAATGTATGTATAAGTAAGTCTACAAATAATTACGAATCGACATGGCTTTTGCACGGTACGTAGAGACCCAGAATTGAAATATGGGGGTCCGCTTATATGGGGGCTATATAGAATTATGACTTGATATGGACCGAATAATAACTAATATATATTAACTATAGACGGCGATATGGACTAAGTAAGGCATGGTTGTTAACGGCCATATCTAGCACAATATACCAAATTTTCAACTGACTCGGAATGAAATTTGCTCAATCCAAGAGGCTCCAAAACCAAATCTTCGGGATCGGTTTATATTGGAGGCTATGTATGATTTATGGACTGATTATAGAACTTTTGGCAATGGTTGTTAAATATCATATACTACCACCACGTACCAATATTTCAACCAGATCGATGAATTTTGCTTCTCCAAAAGGCACCGGAGGTCAAATCTGGGGATCGGTTTATATGGGGGCTTAATATAATTATGGACTGATATGAACCAAATCCTGCATGGTTGGTGGATACCATATACTAACATCACATACCAAATTTCAACCGAATCGGATGAATTTTGCTCTTCCAAGGGGCTCCGGAGCCACCGTGGTGCAATGGTTAGCATGCCCGCCTTGCATACACAAGGTCGTGGGATCGATTCCTGCTACGACCGAACACCAAAAAGTTTTTCCGCGGTGGATTTATCCCACCTCAGTAATGCTGGTGACATTTCATGAGAGTTCAAAGCTTCTCTAAGTGGTTCAAGCTGCAATGTGGAAACGCCGTTCGGACTCGGCTATAAAAGGAGGCCTTATCTTGAGCTTAAACATGGGAATCGGGCAGCACATCAGTGATAAGAGAGTAAGTTCACCAATGTGGTAATACAATGAGACTGAATAAGTCTAAAAGTGAGCTGATACATCGGGCTGCCACATAAACCTAACCTAAGGGGCTCCGGAGGTCAAATCCTGGGATCGGTTTATATTTGGGCTATATATATATTATTGACCGCATTGTCGACCAAATTTTTGCACGATTGTTAGAGCCATATATTAACACCATCGTACAAATTCAGCAACGGAATCAGATGAATTGCTTCTCTTCCAAGATGGTCAAAATCTGGGATCGGTTTATAGGGGGCTATATATATTATGGACCGATGGACCAATTTTTGCATGGTTGTTAGAAAGACTCATATACCAACACATGTACAAATTTCAGCCGGATCGGATGAAATTTGCTTCTCTTTAGAGGCTCGCAGCCAAATCTGGGGATCGGTTTATATGGGGGCTATATTAATTATGAGCCGATGTGACCTAATTTTTGCCAGGTTGTTAGAGACATTCCAACCAATCCAATCCGACTGAAAATGCTCTTAGAGCTCCAAAGCATTGAGCTCCCTATATGGGTTACGAAGTGACCGAATGCCATTCAATCTCCCTAATCGAAACATACTTCTCAAGTTCAAGTCGATAGCTTGTTTCGTCGGTTAACGTTAGCGTGATTTCAAGAGACGGACACGACGAGAACGGACGGACGGACGGACGGAGACGACGACATGGCTCAGAATCGACTCAGATTTCACACGACTCCAAGAATATATATAGCTTTATGGGTCTTTAGAGCAATATTTCCGATATGTTCAAACGGAATGACAAAGTTTAATATACCCCCATCCTATGATGTGAGTGGTTAAATATAAATATTATTACCTAATATGAGAGATTAATGGCAACCAAAATTTTAGGACATGAAATTTACAATGCTAATATTAGTAAAAATTTCCCTTAAATCATGAAAATTTTTTTATTATTACATTATACAAATGTTTATAAATCTTGTGTCCATGCTTTTTGCAATTAAATATGGACATTCTGTGCTTTGACTAAGTATAATAGAACATTTTTGATTTAAATAATCGTCCTTAAATTTAACTGACATATGAAACTTTAGATTTAAGATAAAAAACCTTCAAATATAGGCTAATTATTTTACGGATTTAGTCCTTTGGTTTAAGTATTTGTTTTGGAATTAAGAAAACACCTATCTTACTTTGAAGATTCACGCAAACTTCGATTTTGAAACTGGCATTTGTTTGTACTAAGATACCTTTTGTTAATACCGCGAAAACGAGAAGATAAATTGATAAATGAATCTTATCTAATTTTAATTTTATTGGATCTCCGCTTAAAGCGCAGTGAGGTCGCAAAAAAATTGTATTTTCATAAGAAGCACCATCTTTGGCTCTGGATCGAATACCATAATCATCTATGGAATGTCAAAATCTGTTGAATGCCAAGTAAATTTTTTGATTTGTAATGTTTTTAAAATGTAGGGAGCTCCCTAAAAAATGGATTTTATTTACTTTGAGTGTAGGATAGTGATTTTTAAAGAAAATATATATGTATCTCTCTTGGCGTTGGTTATTGTAAATAGCTAAATTTTTAGGGATTATCTTGAGCTAAAACAAACTTATTGGCTAAAGATTTTAAGTTAAGTGGACTGAAACTTAAATGGTTTGGATTACGACTATGCAGGTTCTGCGAAGGTACCATCGGTGTACTCACTATTTTTCGGATATTACCAAATTCA
>PGFW01028028.1:14521-25585 GCA_003123925.1 Haematobia irritans
TATCGCACTTTGGATAACTGTAAAACAATTTTAATATCGGTCTTCTAATATTGATTGGCGTTAATAAGATACATTAATTTTTGCCAAAATTACTGTACATACATAAAAAAAAAATAATTCTGAAAAGGAAAAACAATAATAGACGCCAATACTTTGCATATTATTAGGTATATGTTAGAGGTAGAGGTCTGCATTCGAATCAACTTTTCACTACATGTATGCAATTGGCTGTCGGAATATATACATACACTCTCTTTCTCTAAGAGGCGGCAAGTAGTGAAGTGAAGAGAACACTTGCTTGTCAAATACCACCAAGTAGTTATCCGAAACAATATGTGTTCCGAAAAAAAGGAACAATAAAAATGTAAGTACAACATTGATTCTCTTAACTTCACGTGGTACCACAAGTATTTCTCCGTTATGTGCAAATCAAAACTTTCCATTATTATTAATCATAGATATGTATGTCACATATTTCTATATTTATGTATGTCACACCCTTACCTTAACGTTTGGCCGTTCTTTATATAACAAGCCGAAAAACATATATCTTGGAGAGTATTTTTTTTTGTATTTCTGAAACTGCACGGACCGGTACATGGAGTACTCTATGAAAGTTTTTGTTCTCGCAACCATACTCGATGTGCATCACTCGTGAGTACCACTTCAATAAGAGAGAAAGAGGAATAATGTTTTGTTCGCGTAGCTGAAAACATCACCAGCATCCACACAAAAGTTACACACTGGCTCCTTCGCGGCTGTTCATCAAAATGGCCTGTAACCAATATACCACCAATTGTAATCCAAAATATTTGTTTACTTAAATCGGAAAAATTTATTAAGTAATTGTTGCTATTTTTTATCAAACACTCGTTACTTCCCACCAAACATCCTCGTCCATAAATAACGGTAAAATTAAAAATATGTTGCCTTGATAATAATTAAACTAAACAAATTTAAGCTATCCAAAAAAATTTGACATGAAACTGTAAATGTGATCTGTAAGATTGCTTGCTACAACTAATCTCATGACACCATTCGGAAACCTTCAACTTGATTTCTATAATGACTAATTGTCCCGCCGCCGAAATACGACAAAGTTCTTATTCGGGCTTAATCGGGTCCCAGCCTCGCCGACAAAAATGGTCCGCTTCGATTCTTCATGGTCACGAACTATTTGTTTCAGCGTTTTTCATCAATATTATTAAAATCAATTTCAACATAAGTTTTCTCGTAGCCTCTATTTCTTCTCTTGAACTTCTTTATACTTCATTGTGGCAGCTACTTCTGTAATGTCATCGCTTGCTCGGCATAAAACATAAGCTTAAAAAATGCCTAACAGTGAAAAAATTCATCGTTCAATTTGCTCAACTTTTTCGGCTATTGCATATGAAGTAACCATGTCGCAAATAAATGGTTTTATTTTTTTTTTCAGACAAAAACACAAAATCCCATAAAGTCTTTTGCGAAATGGTCCTTCTACAAAAATTCCAACTTCTATACTAACAACTTTCCTAAAAAGTTTATTTCTTCCATCTTCCGATTGACCATCCATAAAAAAAAAAAATTAAAATATTCTCCATACATTTTGCAAACGGAGAAGAGAAATATGTTGTAGTTTGCTTGAGAAATATTGCCTAACTTAATATTATGTTGCTAGAGACTACTAAAGAATATTTTTTTATGAATAAATAAATCAATTTTTTCATTTAAAAATTTTCTGTATATAATTGAGGAAACTTTTATTGTAATTCTTTTTATTTATTAAAAGAAAAGGAAAAAAAAACACAAATACATACACATACTTCAACTTATATACAATGAACGTTATTAAAATACATATACAGGGATAGAAAAAATATTCTTTAACTTTTTTTTGCTACTAATAAAAGTATTTGGGTCAGACAATAAACGCTTTTATCAATAGAGAATCTCTTTATCTCGCCCAATAAAAGAAAACGGCACATTCTACGAAAATTGTGAAATATATTAATTAAAAATGAATGAAACTAGAAACCACATTCGGTGAACTTCTCTCTTGTATCACTGAGTCTCTCGATTCCATTTCAAGCTCAATGAACAAGGACCTTCCTTTTATAAGCCGGAGTTTTGGCTTCCACCTTGCATGAAACCACTTAGAGAAGCTTTGAAACCCTCCAGAAATGTCACCAGCATTACTGCAGGTGCGGATCAAATCCACCGCTGCGCGAAAACTTTTTTTCGGTTCTCCGTCGAACAGCGAGAGCATACCCACTACCTTGACTGTATGCAAGGCGGGCATGCCTAACCATCTCACCAGCCATGGCGCCCTAGGGTCCCGAAAACAAACCAAAAAGCTCGATTAAAATTGTTAGATATGGCACGCGATACCATTGGTTTACTCACGCCTCACGCACAACTCACGACGCAAATATACCCAAGAAATTGGCCTAGCGACTCCACACCTCCACCATCGCCACGAATATTGACGACCATACCTAACATCATTATCGAATTTAAGCACATTCAACACGACAACAATATCTCTGACTCACGAAAAATTCGTGACTCACTAAAATCGCAGAAAAATTTTTGAGTAATTTGCCTTAGCGACTTGTCTGAAAACATGAGCATTATTAAAATCGTCGTGAGCGTTATTACTCCTTCACACCCAAGTGTCACTAAAATTGTAAATGAATTTAACTCTAAGCGTTTTATTGGTAGCGGAATTTTCTTGTGAGCGTTAAATCTTTACTCACGCACACTCACAAAGAAATATTTCGTTGACTCACGCGATTCACGCACGACATTTGGGTTCGTTTTAACACGCTCGACGCACACTCTCAACCGTTGCATGAGCCGGTGCTCACCGCGTGAGTCACGGAATTCGTCGTCGGCGACGTGCACACCTCCCAAACAATTTTTGATCCTAGGTTGGTTTTAAAATTTTCAGGTTCTCATGGCTTATCCTTAAAAAAAAATCGCAAATGAAAATTTTAGCCTTTTTTTGAATTCTGAGAAATTGTTCTTAATGATTTTCGTCCAATACATTTTTGGTCTACTAAATGAAGTATGTTTTCCGTGTACCAACATACTCTTATGTTTTGAAAAACTTCGTCTTTTGATGTTGAAGTGTTGAAGATGTAGAGATCCCTCTTTGAGTGAAATTATAAGGTAACCTCGTCTTTATTTCTAAATCATTTAACTTTGTCTGGTGAAAATTATTTTTCTTTGGCTTTCGTTTCAACTTTCGGCATCCTTGTGTAAAGAAAAGACAATATACTTTAGAAAATGGGAAATTGGTTTGCGTCATACCAAATGTTGCATTGACGGCGCTAGGTCCATACATGTTTCTAATTTTTATACCCTTCACCACTACTGTGGTACAGGGTATAATGAGTTTGTGTATTTGTATGTAACGCGAAGAAGGCATTAATCATAGACCTATCTTTTTAGTGTACGGACTCGGCTTAGAATTAAATTCTGGAGTCGATTTAGCGATGTCCGTCTGTCTGTCTGTCGTTTGTCGTTCGTCGCGTCTGTCTGTTGGGTATTTTTGGTGCAAAGTACAGCACGCAGTTTAGTCCGATTGTCCTAAAATTTGGTATAGGGTCCTGTTTCGGCTCAAAGACGATCCCTATTGATTTTGGAAAAAATCGGTTCAGATTTAGATATAGCTGCCATATATATTTGTCACCGATCTGGTCATAATTGGCGTGTATATCAACCGATCTTCCTCAAATTCCGTACATCCAAATATTTTATGAAGTCTCGAAAAACTTGCAAAATATCAGCAAATCGCGTTCAGATTTAGATATAGCTCCCTAATATATAGCTTTCGCGCCGATTTACACTCATTTGCCCACAGAGGCCAATTTTTTCTGTCCGATTTAGTTGAAATTTTGCATAGGGAGTGAATTAAGCACATTTACTATGCGTGCCAAATTGGTTGAAATCGGTTCAGATTTGGATATATCTCCCATATATAGCTTTTCGCTCGATTTACACTCATATGACCACAGAGCGTCAATTTTTTAACACCGATTTAGTTGAAAATTTTTCACAGGGAGTAGAATTAGCATTGTAGCTATGCGTGCAAATTGGTTGACGTCGTTCAGATTAGGATATATCTCCCATATATATGTTTTTCTGATTTCGACAAAAAATGGTCAAAACTACAACATTTTCCTTGTAAAATCGCCAACTGCTTTAGTCGAAAAGTTGGTAAAAATGACTCTCACTTTCCAAACACTTCTAATACATATATATCGCGAGCGATAAATCAAAATAAACTTTTGTGAAGTTTCCTTAAAATTGCTTCAGATTTTAAATGTTTCCCAAATTTTTTTTTAAACTAAAATTGTGGTCACCCCTAGCGCATTAGCTAACTTAAATTTTGAGTCTATAAGATTTTGTAAAAAGTCTATCAAATTTCTGTCCAAATCGAGTGATTATTTAATGTATGTATTTGGGACAAAACATTTGTATATAGGCACCCAACACATTTGACGGATGTGAGTATGAGTATCGAAAATTCATCATCTACAAAGTGTGGCAGGGTATAATATAGTCGCCCGTCCGACTTTAGACTTTCCTTACTTGTTTTTTTTGATTTTTTTTTAAAATGAAAACTTAATTTTAATGTAACAATTTTTTTTAGCAATTGAGCAATATATTAAAAAAGTTTTTTGTTTCCCGTTTTACGTCTTCAAGATATTTCTAAACTCTCTAATTTATTTTTATTGCATTTTAATGTGTTTGAAACCAAAAACACGTAAACGACAGAGTAAGGACCTACCGGCATAACTCAGTCAGATAGGTTTGATATTCTCGCGCAACCACATGCTTTCTAAGGTGTATTCGTCTTTGCGGTCTGTAAAGGCACAGAGTGCCTCTTTGTTGTCGTTTCATTCATAAATAAAAAAATTTCCTTCGTTGAAATGAGGCATATAAAAAAAACAAATGCGCTAGCAAATTTTCTCAGTTTGTGTGCACAGGGGGTTCTTTACGAAGTGTCGGAAATCCTGCTAGCCAAAAAGACTTTGTATTCTTTATGATCATTAGCACTCGACGTAAATTTCATTTCTCTACCCAGTCTTCCGGTTAATTAAGGCTATGAGGAAAATGTGTCCTTCATTATCAGAACGCCTATTCTTCAACAGGAAAAAGTTTGCATGATGTTTTAATAGAACATTTCATACAATGCAGTTTCTTTTTTGTGCTGAAATAGAAAAAAAAAAAAACACTGGCGAACTGTTCATCTTCGACATCATGCTGGCTGTCTGGCGCATAGAGTGAAAGCAGCGAAGCAAGTGTCTTTATCTAAATATTTTTTTTGCCTATCTTTGCCTACAGCTTAATTAAACTTTCGCAGACAACTTTTCCAGACCATAATTGTTAGGTATTCTCCAGGCATCGTCAGTGTGGATGTGTTTGGTGGTGTGGTGACTGCTTTTTGTTCAGCCCATGAGTTTTGGGCTTCACGTGACATTTCAATGAAGTCGTTTTGACCTTATAGTCAAGTGAATCAACTTAGAAATGGGTGTCTTCACATGAAAGAACATTTTTATTTAAATAAAGACATTTTCTATATTTGTAGTCAAGATGTAGCCAACAAATTTAAAGTCGATGTCTTTAGTTTTCAAGTTTTTTTTTCAGAATTAGTGGACTTTAATAATTCTGAAAAATTATTCAATTTGTTTGACTTCATAATTGTGAAAAATTCTTTAAAACTAATACAATTTTTAAGTTTGTTGATTTTTTTTTTAACTTGTCTACAAAAAAGCGAGATTCACTTAGGGTATCATTTAGTCGGCTACTCCAAACTTTAGCCTTTTCCAATATATTATCCCACATGGCTTCACCATTAAGTCAAACTTATTACGTTAAATTTTATTTTTGTTTATATTTGCTTCTTTGTATTTTCTGTTTAATTTGTAATCATTTAAGTAAGCACAATGTTGCTATTCATTAAATGATTTGGAAAATACTATCTCATCCTATTAATTTACTGGACAATATAGCAAACCCAAGGAGGGCAGTGAACGTATATAACAATAAAATCTGTATTATTTGTTTGCTTACTCACAAAAATCACAATATTGTCAGCCCTCTCCAAAGGATGAATTTTTAACTTTTGCATTGAAGCTTTAAAGTATTCTTTCGAGCTTTCATTTTTGTTACACATATACCGGTGAGGTTAGCACATATTTAGTATATTTCTGGGAGCACCAAACAAAAACAAAAATCCTAAAATGAAAACATAGAAATAAATTGTTTATTGTTACCTTAAACAACAAATATTGTCAGATGAGATACAAAGTAAGCAAAATATTTAAAGACTCACCACAGAGTGGGTTTCAGGTGAGTAAATGAGAGGGAGTGAGAGAGGTCTGAGAATGTTGTGTGTTACATTTACAACTTTCTTCAATCATACACCACACACAACAGATTCCTGAAGAGAACTCTTTTTCTTTTGAAATCCTGACAAATGTTTTTAAAATGAAGAACCCCAATTGTTTGGCTAAATGAGGGCACACCACACAACATTCTCAGACCTCTCTCACTCCCTCTCATTTACTCACCTGAAACCCACTCTGTGGTGAGTCTTTAAATATTTTGCTTACTTTGTATCTCATCTGACAATATTTGTTGTTTAAGGAACAATAACAATTTATTTCTATGTTTTCATTTTAGGATTTTTTGTTTTTTTTTGTGGCTCCCGGAAATATACTAAATATGTGCTAACCTCACCGGTATATGTGTAACAAAAATGAAAGCTCGAAAGAATACTTTAAAGCTTCAATGCAAAAGTTAAAAATTCATCCTTTGAGAGGGGCTGACAATATTTGTGATTTTTGTGAGTAAGCAAACAAATAATACAGATTTTATTGTTATTATACGTTCACTGCCCTCTTGGGTTTGCTATATTTGTTCCAGTAAATTAATAGGATGAGATAGTATTTCCAAATCATTTAATGAATAGCAACATTGTGCTTACTTAAATGATTACAAATTAAAAGCAGAAAATACAAAGAAGCAAATTAAAACAAAAATAAAATTTAAAGTAATAAGTTGGACTATATTGGTAAGCCATGTGGGATATAATATATTGGAAAAGGCTAAAGTTTGGAGTAGCCGACCTAAATTGATACCTACAGTGAATCTCGCTTTTTTACTGTAAGAGCAAGTTAAAAAAAAATCAACAAACTTAAAATTGTATTTAGTTTTAAAGAATGTTTTTGCACATTATGAAGTCAAACAAATTGAATAGATTTTTGCAGAATTATTAAAGTCCACTAATTCTGAAAAAAGAACACTTGAAACCTAAGAGCATCGACTTTAAATTTGTTGGCTACATCTTGACTACAAATATAGATGGTCTTTATTTAAATAAAAATGTGCTTTTCATGTGAAGACACGCATTTCTAAGTGATTTCACTTTGACTGCATCAGAGGTCAAAACGGACTTCATTGAAAATGTTTATCGACTTTTGGATAACGTAAACAATTTTTAATATCGTCTTCTAATATTGATGGGTTAATAAGATACAGTAATTTTGCCAAAATTACTGTACATACATAAAAAAAAAATAATTCTGAAAAGGAAAAACAATATGACCAATACTTTGCATTATTTATTGGTATATGTTAGAGGTAGAGGTCTGCATCGAATAACTTTTCACTACATGTATGCAATTGGCTGTCGAATATAGTACATACACTCTCTTTCTCTAAGAGCGCAAGTAGTGAGTGAAGAGAACACTTGCTTGTCAAATACCACCAAGTAGTTATCCGAACAATATTGTGTTCCGAAAAAAAGGAAGCAATAAAAATGTAAGTAAGCAGAATTGATTCTCTTAACTTCACGTGGTACCACAAGTATTTCTCCCGTTATGTCAAATCAAAACTTTCCATTATTATTAATCATAAGATATGATTATGTCACATATTTCATATATTTATGTATGTCACACCCTTACCGTTAACGTTTGCCGTTCTTTATAAAAAGCGAAAACATATATTTTGAGAGTATTTTTTTTTGTATTTCTTGAAACTGCACGTGTACATGGAGTACTCTATGAAAGTTTTTGTTCTCGCAACTACTCGATGTGATCACTACTGAGTACACTTCAATAAGAGAGAAAGAGGAATATGTGTTTGTTGGTAGTGAAAACATCAGAGTAGCAACAAGAAGTTACTCGCGGCTTTTGGTGTTCATCAAAATGTGTACCAATATTAGCCACCAATTAATCCAAAATATTGTTTTTAAATCGGAAAAATTTATTAATAATTGTTGTATTTTTTATCAAAATGTCTAACTTCCATCCAAAATCGCGTCAGTAATAAGTTGGCTATAATAATTACTAAAAATTTAGCTATAAAAATTTGAATGAAACTGTAAATGTGATCTGTAGCATTGCGTTGTACAACTAATCTCATTACCATTCGGAAACTTCAACTTGATTCTATAATGCGATAATTGTCCCGCCGCCGAATACGACAAGTTTTATTTCGGACTTAGATCGTCAGCCTCTCGCCGACAAAAAATGGGTCCCGCTTCATTCTCATTGGTCAGAACGTAGTTAGGTTGTTTTATCAATAATTAAAATCAATTCCAACATAAGTTTTCTGCGTAGCTTCTATTTTTTCTCTTGGAACTTCTTATACTTCATTGCAGTAGCTTTTTAATGTCATCGCTTGCTCGGCATTAAAACATAAGTTAAAAACCAATGTAACAGAAAAAATTCCATGTCAATTTGCTAACTTTTTGTTTGCCATTGAAGATAAGCCAGTCGTGCAAATAAATATTTTATCTTTTTTTTGTCAGCAAAACAACAATCCATAAAAAAGTCTTTTTGCGAATGTCTTCTACAAAAATTCAACTTCTCTTAACTAGACAATTTCGCTAAAAGAAGTTTATTCTCTTCCACTTCATTGACCATCCATTAAAAAAAAAAAATTAAAAATGTCTCTACATTTTGCGCAGAGAAGAGAAATAGTTTTGTAGGTTTTGTTGAAAATATTGCTAACTTTAAATTTTGTTGCTAGAGACTACTTATGAACAGAATTATATGGGGAACTAAAAATATTCAACGTTTTTGCATTTTATCAATAATTTTCTTATATAATTGAGGAAACTTTATTATTGTGTAATTTCTTTTTATTTATTAAGAAAAGAAAAAAAAACACAAATACATACACATACTTGCCACTTATATACAATGAAGGTTATAAAATACATATACAGATAGAAAAAATATTCTTAACCTTTTTTTGCTACTTAATCAAAAGTATTGGGAAGATAAACGCTTTTATCAATAGAGAATCTCTTTATCCGCGCCAATAAATAGAAACGACATTCTTAACGAAAATTTGTGAATATATTTAATTAAAATGAATGAAACTAGAAAACCACATTGGTGAACTTCTCTCTGTATCCAGCTGATGCTGCCGATTCCATGTTAAAGCTCAATGGACAAGGGACCTCCTTTTATAGCGAGTGGCGTTCCCACCTTGGCAGTGAAACCACTTAGAGAAGCTGTTGAAACCCTCAGAAATGTACCGAGCATTACTGCACGGTGGGATCAATCCACGCTGCGAAAAATTCTTTTTGGTGTTCGGCTCGAAGCAGGAGCGATCACCCACGACCTTATGTCGTATGCAAGGCGGGCATTGCCTAACCATTGCACCACGGCTCATGGGCTCCACTCGCCCAAAACAACCAAAAGGTTCGATAAAATTGTGTAGAGATGTGCACGCGCCAGTACGATTGTTTTACTCACGCTCACGCGACACTCACGACGCCCAAAATATATTTTACTCCAACGCAACATATGTGCGCTAGCGACCTCACCAACCTCACGAACACAAATTTCCCGTACACCACGCACAATCAACGCCAACTGAAAATTATCGTTGACTTCACGAAAAATTCCTGACTTCACGAAAAATGTCGTGACTCAAGAAAAAATTTTTGAGTAATTGCCTTAGCGGAACTTGTCTGAAAACACTGAGCATTATTAAAATCGTCGGAGGCGTTATTACTTCCTTCACACACCGTGGTCCACTAAATTGTCAAATGAATTTAACTGCTTAGCGTTTTAATTGTGAGGCGGCAAATTTTCTTTTGTGCAGCGTAAATCTTTACTCACGCACACTCACAAAGACCAATATTTTCGTGACTCACGCTTCCACGCAAAAACGACATATTGGGTTCGTTTAACAACGCTCACGACACTCCACGCGTTGCCCATGACCCGCCGGTGCTCACCGCGTGAGGTCACCGGAATTCTGTCGGCGAGCGTGCACACCTCACACAACAATTTTTGCATCCTAGCGTTGGTTTTCATTAATTTCAGTTTCTCAGGCTTATTCCTTAAAAAAATCGAAATGAACGAATTTACGCTCTTTTTTTGACATTTGAGAAATTGTTCTTAATTGATTTTCTCGTCCAATACATTTTTGGTCTAACTAAATTGAACGTATGTTTTCCTGTGTACCAACATCACTCTTATTTTTGAAACACTTCGTCTTTTGATGTTGAAGTGTTGAAGATGTAGAGATCCCATCTTGATAAATTAATAAGGTAAACCTCGTCTTTAGTTTCTAAATCATTTTAATCTTTGTCTGCGTGAAATATTTTACTTCTTTGGCTTGTCGTTTTCAAACTTCGCATCCTATGTGTAAATGAAAAGACAATATACTTTTAGAAAATGGCGAAATTGCGTTTTTGCGTCATACCAAATGTTGCATCTGCGGCGCTAGGTCCTACATACATGTTTCTACAATTTTTCATACCTTCATCCACTACTGATGGGTACAGCGTATAATGAGTTTGTTGTATTTTATGTAACAGGCGAACGGAGGCATTGAATCAATTAGACCTATTCTTTTGTGTACGGGATCGGCTTAGAATTAAGGATTCTGGAGGCTCGATTTAGCGATGCTCCTCTGTCTGTCTGTCCGTTATGTCTGTCTGTCCCGTCTGTCCTGTTGGTGTATATATTTGTGTGCAAAAGTAGCGCGCCAGTTTTTAGTCGGCAATTATTGTCCTAAAATTTTGTATAGGGTCTGTTTCGGTGC
>PGFW01028028.1:59206-73376 GCA_003123925.1 Haematobia irritans
AAAAGAAAGAGAAGATCCCTAAAATCTGAATCGATTCCAACAATTGGCCACGCATACCTACAAGCTAAATCTACACCCTGTGCAAAAAATTTCAAGCCAAATTGGGCCAAAACTCTGGGCTTTTAAGGACCATGAATTATTCCATAACTCGGGCAAAAAGAATATATGGTGGAAGCTAATCTAAATCTGAACCGATTTCCAATCAAATTCCACACATGACTATATCGACTGGAAGTGTTAATGTTGGTTTTCAAAATTCGAATATTAAAACCGATACCAAAATCGGTATATAAACTCTGGCTCTGTCAATATTAGTGTATATCTGGGCGAAAGATATATATGGGAGCTATATCTAAATCTGAACCGATTTCTTACCCAAAATCAATAGGCGTTCTATCCTGACCAAAATAGGAACATGTGAACAATTGGACTTAATTGCGACCTACTTTGATACCGCGTAGAACTGTTCAAATGTGTTCACAGACAGACGGAAACGGACGGACAGACGGACCATGGTTTATTTTCGACTCAGGGACCCACCACTGAGCATTATTGCCAAAGGAACACATGTGTCTACTTCGTCCTCTTCTGGGTGTTAATAACATAGTCACTAACTTATAATACCGGCAGTGTGACCAAGGTATAAAAATGATTACAAGTGTATCCTTACTGTCAACTCTCTAGCTTCTTTTTGGCTCGATAATCAATTACCAAATCATTGTTAGGTTAGGTTAGGTTTAATGTGGCAAGCCCGATGTATCAGGCTCACTTAAGACTAATTCAGTCATTTTTGATACCACAGTGGTTTAACTTCTCTCTTATCACTGAGTGCTGCCGCGATTCCATGTTAAGCTCAATGACAAGGGACCATCCTGTTTTTATAGCCGATCCGAACGGCCGTTCCACATTCCAACGTGAAGAACCCTTAGAGAAGCTTTGAACGCCTTCAGAAATTCAACAAGCATTGACTGAGGTGGGATATATCCACCGCTTGAAAAACTTTTGGTGTTCTGGTCGTTACAGGAATGCTAACCCACGACCTTGTGTATGCAAGGCGGGCATCTAACCATTTGCACCACGGTTGGCTCACAAATCATTAGTGTAAAAACGTCTTGACATAATAAAGGCCGATTTCACAGGGATCTGTGACTAACAGGACCCCTAAAAAAAATAATCGCTTCTGTAACATAATACCCAAAACACATTTTGCTTAAAGCATACATGTTTCAGGATTGGTCGCAAATATTGTTTGTATATGTTTCAGACATAATTATTTCCAACTTAGGGCATACATTGGTAGGAAAAATGTTATGAAATTTTCTTTGTGTGGAATATATTTTAAGGGCGCCATTGGTTACACTTCAATTATTTAACTTGCATGCATACTTGCTAGGGTCCTCTCTTTCTAAACACAGTATATGTTTGAGACTATTTTCCAATTTAATATATGTTTGTATCTAAAGTAATTATAAATATTAGATACAATAATAATATTAACATATATGTCCAAACATGTTATGGCTAGTTTATGAACATTAATGTCTTGCACTTAAATATTTGTGTTTATAATAAAATTTTAGTTCCAAACATATAATTTTACACCGCAAACATATGAAAAAAACAGTCTTTTTCGTCCATGTGATTTCGAAAAAACCTAAGAGTTATTGGTGAATTGAATTTCCATTTTCAATGTGTCACTGTGGTTGGTGTAGTATTTATGGTCCGTGTGGATCATTGGGACCTTTGTTATTGCACTTTACGTTTTCGCGAAAATAAAAAAAAAATTGTAAAATAAAGTAATTGAAAAAAGTTGGAAAGAGGAAATATCCCTCGAAAAATGCCCTAGTCTATATTTCAAGCTATTTTCTTATAAAACCAAAGATTTAAACATCCAGTTGCTTTAAGGATTATTTTTTTAAATCAACATAAACTTCTTTTAACGTTTAAATGACAACAATGTTAAAACAAAAGATTCATAAGTTTGTTTGTATTAAATTTCTTTATTTTTAAGACTTTATTTTTATAATAAATTATCATAAATACGTGTCCTAAAATTTAGCTTGTATAATGTTTTCATATTAGGTCAATATTTTTTTAGTGTACCATTTTGTTGTACCGTTTTGATTTGCCTGCATAATCCTCTCTCACAAAAGCTTCTATTCTGTATATTATGCGAAATTATAATATATTTAATTGTTTTGAGATTTTTATTTACTTGGCTAATTTGAAAAAGTCATCTTTTTCGCCGCCCCCCCCCCAGTAGTAATAACAACACTGAACTTCAACCGTCTTCGTTGGTCTACCGTCTTGTGTAAGCAGTCTTCCACCGTACATTGTAAAAATAACGTACGTTGTTTTGTTACATTTTACTGTTACATTATTGTACAATTAAGTTGTTCCTGTGTGAATTTATTTATGTTCAACTACAAGGAACACGAATATAATCGGGACTTCCGCCTTCCGGTGATGCTGCTGGGTTGCTGAATCATAATTCAATTGAGAAGCAAACCAATTTAGCTACAGGATATGAACTAAGTAGACCAAAAAACTCTTTCTGCCTTAATGAATATGATCTTATTTCTGGAAATGCCAAGGCAGCATGAATTGTCCTTGAAAAGAGTTCATTGTGGGTCAATTAATTAAAATCACTTTCATGCAAATAAATTTTATTTTAAATTGGCACCATTTAATTGGTTGAAGTAATAAATTGACTATCGCCAAATGAAAAGAAGTCAATAGGATCAATTCAGCAGGAATGCTGGTGGATAAAATGAAAATCAAGAAAAATGGATTAAACAGAAAATGTGCTTTCATTTAATATTGAAAGACCACCTCAATAATGTCTCTAAAAAAAAATAGCATAAAATGGTATTTTTAAAAGGGGCCACCAATGAAACCTTTTACTCGCACGAACATACTCACAACAAATATACACTGGAAGAAAAGTTCGTAGTTAGACTAACCCTAAATTTAATTTATTTTATATTGAAAAATAAATTATTTGTTGAAATAAAATTTGATTATTTTTTTTCGAAAAATTCAAAGAAATTTACCTTTTTTTAACATGTCCAAAAATTTTATGAACTAAACTATGGTGCAAGTTCAATGGAAAGTCCTCTAAATTGTCAATATATGCCTGGAAAGTTTTTGTTGTATGTGATTCAACCACACGCAAGAAAAAAAACGTTTGGAAACGTGGGTACGCGAAAACGTTTTTCTTTTGTTAGAGTTTCTTGAATTACTTTCGAAAATTTTAAACGTTATTCACCAAAAATTCGTGTTGTTACAAAAATTTTATTTTTCAATAAAAAAAAGTTATTTTTGAAACAACAACGCAGTCCATTTCGGTTTATATCAAACACTGTTCTTTTCTGACTTTTAAGTCTTAATAAGACACATTTTAGCAGTTGCAAAATTTATATATCTACAATGTAATAATGAACATTTTTCGGAATCTTCCGAACATGATCTGGAATACAATGTAAACAAAAAAAAAAAAACTTTGTCCGAAGCAAAGGGATCCGAACCCACGACCCTTGCATGCAGTCGACGTGAAGCGAGACCAACTGCTCCACGTGGCCAAACTAAAATGTTTTTGTTTCTGTTAAATAAACTTGTTTAATTCGGTTCGTAGCGCCGCAAGCTATGCTATATAAATATAACGTTATATGGATATTTATCTAAATTGATGACCAATAACGGGTACATAGCTCATGGTTATGTGATTGGCTTACAAAAGTGCATGGTCCCGTTCGATTTCCGCGTCCAAGCGAAAGTAAAAATTTTATAAAATCGTAAATAATTTTCTTCTTTCATTGTTGTATTTACAAGGGAAAAAGTTGTAAGAACAAAAAATCTAGTGGATGTGAGAAAAGTTGTGAGGGAAAGATGCAATTAGCAAGAAAACAATGTTTTTTTTTGAGTTTGTCTTTATGAATCCGGAAAGAATAAACGTTATCAACAAAAAGTAATATACTTTTCTCCAAATACACTTCCTTTACAGCGAAGGCAAATGAGACACCGAACTTTGTTTGTCTAAAATTTTCGTTTGGAAACGGAAAGAATTATTTTTTTGCGTGCATAGCGTAAATAATTTTCCATTCAACGTGTTCACTTCAAACCTGTATATTTTTAAATTCTTATCTGAACTTGGTTTAATTAACCAAGGTTCCTCATCATATGTCAATATTGCCCATAATGTCCTCCATGAAACTAAGACTTTAGGAATGGTCCTGATGACGAAAGTCATCCTTTGTCGTCGTTTGTCCCTTTACTTTCATGTTTAATCGCAAACGGAAGTGAAGACATGTTATCATTGTCTACATTAAGGAAATGTAAGTTAGTGATTGTGTTTCATCTTGGATATGGCCCGCTAGTTTGTTGGGCAAATAGAAAGTGAAATGGTTATTTTGATGTCACTGGTAAACTGAAACGAAGTTCGAGATGGAAATGTAATGCAATACAAGCATGTTTAAATGAAATTGTTTCGTAAACATTCCTAGTGCACCTCTCTATACTACTAGATCCATTTGACTACAAAATCTTGGCCATGGCCAAATGTGCTAAAGAACACGCGATTCATACCGACCAGTGAAAATTTTGAAGGATATATGTGAAACATGAGTTTCATACAGCTGGAGAGGTATTTGCCACAGGAGAAGCACCATCATGAGAACATCCTTGAGGCTTTTGAGAGAATATCCAAACGAAGATGAGAAGAAGAAAAAACAAAATTAGAAAAATAAAACTGAAAGTTGAGAAAAAATGAAAATAATACATATTTCCGCAGTGAATTGAATTTCCCAACATCCCATCCCTCCACCCATATTCAGGGGAATACAAATTGTGCATAAAGCAATTAGGCGTAAATGGTGGTCAACCTGATATAAATTTACAAGAATGAAAGTAAATTAAAGTTGCGATTATAATTGAAGACAAAGTGACATTGTTTTATAATATGGGAAGTAAAGTTGAAAATCTAGTGGATGAAAGGGTATCCAAAACAAACTCGAGTAGAGTTTTATTTAAGTGAAATTGAAAGCGGCTTTCACGAAAATTTAAATTCGTAGGAATACTCACTAAGCGAATATTATGTGTCAAGGGACCCGATGTTCCTTTTGGGTTTCTTATCATTCTATTGAAATCCATATAAACATAACGTCAACTTTCAGATTATCTTATTTCATAAAATAAAAACAACTTTTATGTTTGACTCTTTAACTACTTGGCTATTTATCACTCAAGGAAATTTTTCTGACCTTTCACAATTTCAATGAAAAATGAATTCCTTACTCCCGTAAGCTAACAATTAGATCCAAAATCAAAATCTGAAAATAAATATTTTATTAATAGCCATACACATTACCAGCCCAGCCCAGCCCAGCCAAAAAGCATGTCATGTAAATCTGGAGGGAGAAACAAAAGGTTTTAATTACCTCTCGCTAAATGGCCATTTGGCGTTGTTGGGTTTTTTAAGTTTCAAATCCATTGTGAACTGCAAATATTTTCATAAAGTTGATTAGGACAAAAGGTTTTCACATTTCATATGATGAATAGCTAAAATCTTAATTAAAAAGTTTCTTTTTATCATTTTGAGTTTTGTAATGGTGGGGTGTGTTATTCCATAAATTGAGGAAAAATCATTAAAATAATTCATACGCGAATTTGTGGGGGCTTTGTGTGGAGGGAATTATTATTTATTTCCATTTCCTAAATAAAGGAATTTTGTGAAAGGGTTCTTATAATGGCTTTGCCCAACCGTTTTAATCAGATTATTGTGGTGGTTAAGGCCAACTAAAAAAAAGAAGTTGTGATTCTTTCTTGGATGTTTTGTAATCTAAGTAGAGGTGAGTTTAAGGCAGATTTTAATCTGAGCTAATAAAATTATATCCAAATATTTTTATTTTATACCTATAAAATTATTGGAAGAACTCAAGCTCGAGGGTTATAAAAAAAAAAAATTGTAACAAACAACTTTTTGAACTTATTTGAGCTTTTGAATGAGTAGGCTCTTTGTGACAAGACATACCTAAAAGCAAAAGAAAACAGACACACTGGTTTTCATTTACTTTGTCCATGTATTCCGAACAGTTACATTAGAATAAAACCATGTTTGTTTTGCCAGAACCCCGATTTATGGCGCTTAGACGATTGAGAGAAATCCAGAAGATCACTTTGGTTTTGTTCTGCATGAAATATATCGAGCATCGAAGAAAGCGTGATGGGTACCAGCTAATGGATCGCTCCGCCAACAAGGAGAACTTATTTGAGGGTTTTATCGAATTTCTCGAGGTGAAAGCGCGGTAGAGGTGTATCAAACGCTCTTTATAATTATATCTTTTGATAATGGTAATGAAGATATGCTCTGTCCAAGTTCCGGATGATAAGTAAATAACGTCGATTTTCACCAGCGGGCTCTTGATGAATTTGGATATGTGAAACATTATTACATCAATATTTTATATGTGGCGAGCAATAGTATGTCCAATTGACCATTTTTATACCAATCCACCGTAGATGGGAATAATATTACTTTGTCGTTTGTAACACATCGAAATATTGCTCTAAGACCCCATATAAGTATTATATACTCTTGGATCGTGGTGAAATTCTGAGTCCGATCTGAACATGTCCGTCCATCCCTTTGAAATCACGCTCTAACTCCGAAAGAAACAAAGCTATCGACTTGAAGACTTGGCACAAATAATAATAATTGATGTAGTCGGATGGTATTGCAAATGGGTCATATAGTCCACTTTACGTATAGCGCCGCCATATAATAAGAAGACCCTTCAGATTTGGCTTGCGGAGCCTCTAACAGAGCATATTTCCATCCGATCCGCTGAAGTTTAGTACACTGGTGTTTGGTATGATGATCTCTTAACAAACATGCAAAAATTGGTCCAACATACAGTCCTATAATTTATATAGCCGCCTGCCATATAAAACCGATCCCCACATTTGGCTTGGCGGAGCCTCAAAAGAGAAGCGAATTCATTGCGATCTTGCTGAATTTGGTAGATGTTGTTGTATATGGTCTCTAACAACCATGCTGTCAAAAATTGCTCCACATCGGTCCATAAATTATAAGGATATAGCCCCATATAAACCGATCCGCCAGATTTGGCTTGTGCGGAGCCTCAAAAGAGAAAGCAAATTTTCATCGCGATTCCGGCTGAAATTTTGAACGTGGTGTTGGTATATGGTCTCTACAGCCATGCAAAAAATTGGTCCACATCGGTCGCAGTAATTATATATAGCCGCCCCTAATAAACCGATCCCCAGATTCGCTGCGGACCCTCAAAGAGAAGCAAATTTCATCCGATCCGGCTGAAATTAGGAAACATGGGGTGGTATATGTCTCTAACAAACCATAACAAAAATTGGTCCACATCGGTCTCATAATATTATATATAGCCCCCATATAAAACCAATCCCAGAATTTGCTTGCGGAGCATCAAAGAGAAGCAAATTTCATTCCGATCCGGCTGAAATTTGGAAAACGTGGGTGTTGGTATAGTGGTCTCTAACAGCCATGCAAAATTGATCATATAATCGGGCCATAATAATATATAGCCCCATATAGAACCGATCTCCAGATTTGACCTCCGGAGCCTCTTGGAGGAGCAAAATTTATCCGATCCGGTTCAAATTTGGAACGTGGTGTTAGTATATGGCCGCTAACAACCATAACAAAATTGGTCCATATCGGTCTATAGTTATATTTAGCCGATCTCCAATCACACAAAAATTTATCTATATCTGTTCATATCATGGTTGCCAGCTTCTCAGGCCAAAAATAATGGTACCAAAATTTTATTTCTATATGAAATTTTGTCCAAAATTTTATTTCTATAGAATAATTTTGTTAAAATTTTTATTTTTATATGAAAATTTTTGTTAAAATTTTATTTCTATAGAAAATTTTGTGAAAATTTTATTTCTATAGAAAATTTTGTTAAAATTTTATTTCTATAGAAAATTTTGTCAAACTGAGTTATATACGTATTTAATCGATCTTTTTTGATGGACTTACATACAATTTAAGAGACTGTGTTTAGGAGATTTTAATGATACCTTGCCATCGCTAAGCCGTTACCGCATCTTTAATAATTCGATAATGGATGACAGTGTTTAAAGAATGTTTCTACGCATATCCATGGTGGACGGGTACATAAAGCTTCGCCCCTGGCCGAAATTTGCGGCCGTAATATACTTGTTTGCATTGAAAAGACCGTACGACATTAAAAAATATTGCTATTATTTTCATAGTCATACGCACCACTGTACCAAAAAAAAAATTTCTTATTACTCATTCGACACAGTGACCTTTACATTTTGGAATAATCATACGCTTATTGTACTAAAATTCACATTACTTAATTCGGCCACAGTGGCAATTGTGAATGATATGTACTTGATATATCCTATGAAGTTGTTTTTCCGGTTGAAGAATTAATTTATCTATTTATTCGTTTTTGTCCATTATATCAGTCAGGCTATATGCAATCAATGATAGTTAACTGAAATGAAATTAATATTTTATTATCAAAATCCCCTTATAGCTAGTTAAAAATACAGCACTTCTAGCAGTCATTTTAAATCCATTAGAGCAACTCTCCAATGATACCGATAATAATGCAATCGCCTTCTACTAATAGATTAAAATTGTCTTTGAGGTGCCAATAAAAACTGAAAAAAATGTTTGATATTTTTATATGCAAACATTAAAAGAGAAAATCGAAGGCCATAAATAAGCACACTTGTCAATGGAACCATCTCAAAGTGGACGGCTTTTGAAATGGAGGCATTATCAGATAGACACAATATTTTCATGTTTGTAAGGAATTTTTCTTTTGCTTGGCAAAAATATAAAAGCTTGTTAAATTTGATTTTACTAAGCAATGATTATTCGACTGTTTGTAAATTATTTAATAATGTTTGCCTTACTGCTTTCAATCTTAACCGTTTCTTTATTTCTATGATTTCTCTGAGGAGGAATGGAATTGAATACTCTTTTGTATATTCTGTTTACTTTTTTAGTACTTGGGAATTCCTTTGTAAATTAACATGAATAAACATAATCAACTTACTCTTCTCCTTATCAAAATTTAGAAGAAGAAATAAAATCGGCGAACCAGTCATTCAAAGCAAAGTGTCCCGATACAACAAGGTCTCGCATACACTTGGTATCAAATGCAAAAAAAAGGTGTCTATAAATGAATAAAAAATGGAATCGGGATAAAGAACGCAGCAAGAAAATAAGAATATTTGCAAAAGGGCAAAACGAAGAAGAAGAAAAAACAATCAGTAAAAATGAAATCACCTTAGCACAGGATGAGAAATATTATGTTTAAAGCATCAAAAGTTCCTCGATTAAGAAATAAAGAAATGCATAATCGTTTGGCAATGTAAATAATTAATTTTATATTCTAACAAGTAAGTAAAGTAGAAATCGGTGCCGGGACGACTATTATCATACCCTAAACCACCCTTACTGAATAGTAATCATAAGCATTTTGTGAGGGTAACATTGAATATAGGTCTGGGAGAACAAACCACAGTATGCATTAATTTAAAAAAATTAAGGGTAGCATTGTTTATGGGTCTTTGTGTCTCAATCTGACTATAGCTCATAGTCAGTGTTGCCATGGGAAAAATGTTCCTACTTTCCATACATTCACAAACAATTTTCCTCGTACGATATTTTCGTAAGATTTTTTTTAAACGAACTTTAAACAAAACAAAAAATGGTCAAAGTATGTATCTTGTATTATCTTAAAAACATGAAAATGCAACGTAATATAACCTAGGAAATGAAATTTTGTATCAACGGTTGCCAAACAGTTGGTAAGAATTCTATCTAAAAATAAGTATTTTTTGTTTGTTAAATCGTCTGATAAAGAATAAAAATTTTTGAAAAGTTTGTATAAACATATTTTTTTTTGAGATTTTTTCTATAGAAATAAAAAATTTTGATTATAAAATTCTATTAAAAAATATAAAATTGAGAGAAAATTCCATCAGAAATAAAATTTGAGAAAAATTTTATAGAAATAATATTTGAAAAAAAAAAAAAAAATTAATAGAAATAACAATTTTGAACAAAATTTTCTATAGAATATTTGTTTTGGTAGTATTTGGGTAATTTGTGGTAGTCCTTCTAATGTTTTGTTAAGATTTTTTTGCAATAGAGGTAAGACTGTTGTTACCACTAACCATTGCTAAATGGATTCAAGCCTTTGTCGGCTTCTAATTTCCTCCTCTAAGAGGCCACCAAAATGTAAAAATTATTACAAATTTGTTTGAGTGCCCACAAGATTGCTAAATATTAGGAAAAACCTACATATAGGATATTTCTGCACCTAACTTCTGGCAAACACTGGCTGTAGTTTGATATTGTAAGCCTACGGAGTTAGTATGCACTAATTATTGAGCCCATTATTACCAAAGGGAAAATTCGTTCAATTAGTATGGGTAATAAATCCAAAAATTGTAAATCGAACAATATTCTTATGTAATAGCTAAACAAGTAGTATAAAATTACGATCGGCTTATAATCAAAATTTGAAATTTGAGTAAATTTGGTTAATAAATAAGAGTACTATGGCCAAATTTTGGGAAAATAGAGCGATCATATATAAGGAAGCTATATTAAAATCTGAACCCAATTTGCATATTATTTTTCGAAGTTTGATTAATACCAACAACGGTTACCTTGTGCAAAATAATTGAGTACGATTATGGTAATAAATTAGGCCTCTATGGTCAAAAATAATGGTTATTTAATGGTCAATATTTTGGGCAAAATCGGGCGATACATATATATGGAGCTATTAACTAAATCTGAACCGATTTCGATTGAATTGTTGCATATAAGTAGTACTATTGAGACTGATTCTAGCCGAACTTTGAGTAAGATCGGTTTAATAAATAGGGTTCTATGGCAAATTTGGGAAAATATCGGGCTATACATAATATATGAGAGCTATATCTTAAAATCTGAACCGATTTCGATGTTTTTTTTGCAGCATAATAGTAAGTGCTAATAGCAGATTACACTTAGGCCAATTTTTGAGTAAGATCGGTTTTATTAAATTAGGGTTACTAATGGCCAAATTTAAGAAAAAATCTGGGCGGTAAACATATAGTCATGGGAGCTATACTAAAGTCTGAACCGATTTCGATATGATTTTTTGCACATATAGTTAGTGCTATAGAAGATTATAACATTTAACCAACTTTGAGTAACATCGGTTGATAAATAAAGGGTTTGAAAGGCCAAAATTTGGGAAAACCGGGGCGAAGTAACATATATATGAGAGCTATTATCTAAATCTGAAGACCGATTTGGAATGAAATTTTGCCGAACTTGTAAGGCGATGAAAAAAGGTGATACCTTTTGCCAAAATTTGGTGAACAATACCGGTGAAAAGCGCAATGTGGGACCCCATTTGTCGAAATCGGCCGATACATATATATGGCACTTATATCTAAATCTGAACGCGATTTCTGATGAAATCTTGCAGAACTTAAAAGGGTGATGCAGAAGATTATTTCTGCTTAATTTGACGACGAGACCGGTTGGTAAAAATGTGCAATTGACCCCATGTGTTCCGAAATCGGGGCGATACATATATTATGGGAGCTATATCTAAATTTGATCCCGATTCTTCCAAATTCAATAGCGTTCGTCCTTGTGGTCCAAACAATCCTGTGACAAAATTTCATCAAAATCGATTAATAATGCTAGACCGGAATCCTTTTGAAGCAACAAATACATAGACAGATGGACCGGACGGACACCATGCGCCTAGATTGGTAATATATTTTAATGGTCGATTTATGAGTCGATGGTATATATTTTAATGGGGTCCCCTAAAATCAAATATTTCTGGTAGGCACATTTTTTGGGCAGTTTAATAATATTATTATACTCCTGAACGCACTAGTGTGGCTTAGGGTATAAATAAATGGTTTTATGTTATCGTTTTAATAATCAGGTTGATTGTGTGTTTTTCTGACCTGTGAAAATTGAAATCATTAATAGCTTTAAAATCGGGTTCTCTATTACATTTTCCAGAATTTCCTCTCATTTATTCTAATTCTAATTTCTCCATTTCGTCTATTTAAGTTTTATTTAATCACCATGTTGTCTTTTGAGAGTTCATCTGTCATGTAATAGGACAAGTAGAGCTTCAATTAAAGTTTTTCTTCTTTTATTTGGTCATGATGGTGTACACCAACTAACTAATAAAATATATTATCGAATTAACTTGTTGCTGAATGGCAACATCCAGAGTTTCAGGGATTCTGTGGTGTGAAGGACCTCCCGAAGTGTGTAATCCATATTGCACGCAGTACACGGTATGCGTTGAATTGTATTAAATCCAATTAATCACTACGATGTGGAATGACATGGGTTTTTAATAACTTTTTGTTTTTGATGACATTTTATTAATTCTTGGTCAGTGTATTTGATTCAAAAAAAAAAAAAAAAACAGAAAAAAAACAGAAAAAACTACAACACCGGGTTTGAGTACAATGCTTTATTATCAAAGAGTTTCAGATGAAGATTGTGGGGTTGAATGGGGGTGAGCTACATTTCTAATTTTTACGGGACTTGAGATCATTGGCCCCTTCTTAACGGATTTTGCAACAATTACAATTTCCATCGCTGTGGAAAATCCTTATTCATTCCAATGTGAATGTGCCATAATCGAACATTGAATTATTTTTATAATCAAATGACATTATAGAGGACAGCGGAAGATCGTTCTAGACATCCCAATTTTTTGAGCGATTAAATCCTTGAAATATGCACAAAAGTCAAGAGGTATTTTTGCGGTACATTAAATATAAAGTGTGCAGAGTATGGTGTGATTCGTCCTCCGTGTGCAGAATTGGTGTGATTTCAGAGCCTATTCTAGATTTTATTTCTTGCTCTTTAGACACAACAATTTATTTATCCGATTTGCCTTTCATAGTTGAAAAATCAGAGGTATTTGGATTCATTAACATGTGTGCCGTAACACGTGAGGCAATCGGTTCAAGCCGCGAACTTCTGATTTTGATTTCTTGAGGTTGTAGACATTTCGAATTTTTGAAATTCAAAACCTCAGAGGTATTTTTTGGTATTTTAGCTTTCATATAACTCATATGAGCCGAATATGGTCGAAATCTAGCTTTTTCCATGTTTGGAAAAATATCGAAAAATCGGCTTTTCTTGAATCGAGAAAATTATCAATTTTTTGAAAAAGTTGAAGGCGACTGACTTCACATAAATAGTTTTGATAAATATCGAAAATTGACCTTTTACAAAGTTTGAAAAAGTCCGACGTTTGATGCCTAATTACAATCCCTGTTTTTTTGAAGAGAAATTGAAATTTCCAATTTGGCGAGAACATTTTTTTTTTTTTAATTTTATTAGTAGCGCGTACAAGAAATACTGATAATTCTTGAAATTAAGATAACTAAAACAGATGCTTATTGATTCTTACATACCATGACATTCCTTGTTGCAGTCTCTATGTCGCTCTGAAAATCTGTGATTTTTTAATCTGGCTAATATTATGAGCAGTCTTTGAATCGCAATCGAAGTCTTTTTTTTACATTTTCAATTGCTGCGGTATAAATATGGTTGTAAGAATCAATAAGCATCTGTTTAGTTATCTTAATTTCAAGATTACTCATATTTCTGTACGCGCTACTAATAAAATTAAAAAAAAAAATGTTACATCGCCAAATTGGAAATTTCAATTTCTCTTCAAAAACAGGGATTGTAATTAGGATCAAAACGTCGACTTTTCAAAAACTTGTAAAAGTCAATTTTTCGATATTTTCAAACTATTTATGTGAAGGTCGCCTTCAACTTTTTCAAAAATTGATATTTTCTCGATTCAGAAAAGCCGATTTTTCGATTTTTTCCAAACATGGAAAAGTAGATTTTTCGACATATTCGGCTATATGAGGTTATATGAAGCTAAAATACCAAAAATACCTCTGGGTTTTGAATTTCAAAAATTCGAATGTCTACACCCTCAAGAAATCAAATCAGAAGTTCGGGCTTGGACCGATGCCCACCGTGTTCGGCACACATGTTAATGAATCCAAAATACCTCCTGATTTTCAAATGAAGGCAAATCGGATAAAAATTGTGGTGTCTAGAAGC
>PGFW01028031.1:17469-28150 GCA_003123925.1 Haematobia irritans
TTTTGTTCCATTAACAGAATTTGTAAAGCGTTTGTAAGAAAAGAATAATCAGACGTTTGTCAAGTATTGTTGTTTGTTTATGAAGTTTCTTTAATCCGCTTGTGTGTTCATTACACACTGATGAATATATATGATCCGACTGTCGGTAGGCTTTACGTATGTGCTGATAACTTTAGCTTATATTTTGGTTGGTCAGTATTGAGATCTAGATGGCCAGTGCATGAGTGTGTTTACTTACAAAACGGATGATCCGGGGTCCAGGCCCAAAGGTAAAATTTAAAAGTTAACAAATTGAAATATCTGAAAAATACCGGAATATTGAAACATTTTTTTTGAGCAATATTTTATTAAACTGTGGCTGGGTGGCTCCTATGTATTGCAACCACCTTTAGGTTGCTTTCTAAACCGCTTGTCTGACAGCTGACAGTTCATTTTATTATGTACAAACTTACAAAACCATTTCAATCTATATTATTCAGAAATCAAGTTATTAGTGATGGAATTCAAGCGTGATTGTTTTACAATTGGCTGGAAGAGCACACGTGGCTATCGCTAGAGTTCTCCAGCATTTAAATTTGAATAAATCGTTTGTTTTTCGTGACATTGCTCTTTAACAGGTTGGCTGATAAGTCCCCGGTCGGACACATAGATGGCGTCGCTAGTATTAAATGCATATTATTTTTATATAGTACCAACCTTCAAGTGATTCGTGTCCAAATTTGACGTCTGTAAGTCTATTAGTTTGTGAGAAAAAATGGAAAAAACGGAATTTCGTGTTTTCGTAAAATACTGTTTTCTGAAGGGGAAAAATACGGTGGAAGCAAAAACTTGGGCTTGATAATGAGTTTCCGGACTCTGCCCCAGGGAAATCAACAATAATTGATTGGTATGCAAAATTCAAGCTTGGTGAAATGAGCACGGAGGACGGTGAACGCAGTGGACGCCCGAAAGAGGTGTTACCGACGAAAACATCAAAAAAAATCCACAAAATGATTTTCAATGACCGTAAAATGAAGTTGATCGAGATAGCAGAGGTCTTAAAGATATCAAAGGAACGTGTTGGTCATATCATTAATCAATATTTGGATATGCGGAAGCTCTGTGCTAAATGGGTGCGCCGCGAGCTCACATTTGACCAAAAACAACTAAACGTGTATAAGAGACAGTGATGATTCTGAGCGGTGTTTGCAGCTGTTAACTCGTAATACACCCGATTTTTCCGTCGATATGTGACAATGGATGAAACATGGCTCCATCACTACACTCCTGAGTCCAATCGACAGTCGGCTGAGTGGACAGCGACCGGTGAACCGTCTCCGAAGCGTGGAAAGACTCAAAAGTCCGCTGGCAAAGTAATGGCCTCTGTTTTTTGGGATGCGCATGGAATAATTTTTATCGATTATCTTTAGAAGGGAAAACCCATCAACAGTGAATATTATATGGCGTTATTGGAGCGTTTGAAGGTCGAAATCGCGGCAAAACGGCCCCATATGAAGAAGAAAAAAGTGTTGTTCCACCAAGACAACGCACCGTGCCACAAGTCATTGAGAACGATGGCAAAAATTCATTGAATTGGACTTGGAATTCTCCATCGTATTCTCCAGATCTGGCCCCCAGCGACTTTTTCTTGTTCTCAGACCTCAAAAGGATGCTTCGCAGGGAAAAAAGTTGGCTGCAAAAGGTGATCGCCGAAACTGAGGCCTATTTTAAGGCAAAATCGAAGGAGTACTACCAAAATGGTATAAAATTGGAAAGTCGTATATAATTCGTTGTATCGCTCTGGAAGGGAACTTGAATGTTTGAATAATAAAAACGAATTTTGACAAAAAATTGTTTTTTTTGTTAGCGGGGACTTATCGCAACTCCTGTTTACAATAGTACTGGCAAGTGTCGAGTCCAAAAATGGACGAAAATGAAACGGTAACAACGCCAGAATGTGGGCCGTCTTAACAGACGATGTTTCACTCCCGGTCGCATTCAAAGATCGTGGGCTACATTATAAATGTCGAATGTTATCGTTAAAATGGCCTAAGGGCAGTTCTGAAATTCTGACCTGAAACCAGGGACATTCTACCAGATTTGGCTTGCGGAGCCTCTTAGAGAAGCAACTTTCATCCGATCCGGTTGAAATTTGGTACGTGGTTGTTAGAGACCATATACCAACATGGTCTATAACAACGCATGCGAAAATTTGGCCATATCGGTCCATAATTATATATAGCCCCATATAAACGATCCCCAGATTTGCCTCCGAAGCATCTTGAGGAGCAAAATTCATCCGATCCGCGTTAAAATTTGGTACTCGTGTAGTATATGGTATCTAATAACATGCAAAATGGTACCATATCGATCCATAATTATATATAGCCCCATATAAATCGATCCCAGATTTGAGCTTCCGAAGCTCTTAAAGGAGCAAATTTATCCGATCCGGTAGAAATTTGGTACGTCGTGTAAGTATATGGTATCTAATATCCATGCAAAAATTGGTCCATATCGGTCCATAATTATATATAGCCCTCATATAAACCCACCCCAGATTTGGACCTCCGAGTCTCTTGGAGGAGCAAAACTTCATCCGATCCGGTTGAAATTTGGTACGTCGTGTAATATGTGTATTTGCTAATATCCATGCAAAAAATTGGTCCATATCGGTCCATAATTATATATAGCCCCCATATAAACCGATCCCCAGATTTGACCTCCGAAGCCTCTTGGAGGAGCAAAATTCATCCGATCCGGTTGAAATTTGGTGCGTCGTGTAAGTATATGGTATATAATAACCATGCAAAAATTGGTCCATATCGGTCCATAATTATATATAGCCCCCATATAAACCGATCCCCAGATTTGACATCCGGAACCTCTTGGATGAGCAAAATTCACCCGATTCGATTGAAATTTCGTACGTCGATGTAAAAGTATAAATGGTATCTAATATCCACGCGAAAAATTTGTCCATATCGCGTCCATAATTATTATATAGCCCCATATAAAACCGATTCCCAGAATTTGACTTCCGAATGCCTCTTGGAGGAGCAAAATTCATCCGATCCGGTTGTAAAATTTGGTACGTCGTGTAAGTATATGGTATCTAATAACCATGCAAAATGGTCCATATCGATCCATTAATATATAAAATCGATCCCCCATACTTGAATCGATCATTGAGAGGAGCAAAATTTATACGATCCGGTTTAAATTTGCGTACGTCGTGTTAGTATATGGTATCTAATTATCATAGAAAAATTGGTCAATATCGGTCATAATTATATATAGCCCCCATATAAACCCATCTCCAGATTTGCCTCCGAAGCCTCTTGTAGGAGCAAAAGTTTCATCGGATCACAGGTTCGAATTGGTACTCGTGTAATATGTCGTATCTAATAACATGCAATATGTTGGTCCAATCGGTCCATATTATATATTAGCCCCCTATATAAACGAATCCCCGATTTGACTCCGAAGCCTCTTGGAGAGGCAATTCATCCGATGCCGGTGAAAACTTTGGTGCAGTCGTGTATAATAACCATGCAAAATTGCGTCCTATCGGTCCATAATTTTTATAGCCCCCATATAAACGGATGCCAGATTTGCACACTTCCGGCAACTCTTGGTAGGACAAAATTCATCCGATCCGGTTGAAATTGTACTGTAAGTATATTAGTATCGAATAACCATGCACAAAATTGGTCCATATCGGTCCATAATTATATATAGCCCCCATATAAACCGATCCCCAGATTTTGACTCCGGAACCTCTGGGGAGCAAATCACCTGAAATTGTGTCTATACAACCATGCCAAAAGTGGTCATATAGCTAATTATAGTATAGCCGATTCTCCAATCACACAAAATTGTCCATATCGGTTCATAATATTGGTTGCCACTCGAGCCAAAAATTTCTACAAAATTTTATTTCTATAAGAAAATTTTGTCGAAAATTTTATTTTTAAGAAAAATTTTGGCAAAATTTTTTTCTATACAAAAGAAATAAAATTAAAAATCAGAAAATATTAGGGCTTTACATATCAACCACCCTGTATATACTTTTAATGTTTTTGTTCTTTTAATCTTTAATCAAATTAAATGTTTTTCACAAACTTGAGATATTTATTTTTATATATGTATGTCGATATCTGCTTTAGGAAGATATCATATACCCCACTGGTGACTATCATTTATATCCATTGGAAAAAAGACGATGGACGAGACTGCAACACCATATGAATATGCAACAACCACTTAGATGTACAAGTAAAAGAAACAATAATCTGTCAATCGTAACATATGAGCATATGTGGTTACCCACTCACGTGTATGCCAAACATTTTTACAATTAGACGGCAACCACCAACACAACCTGTATTAACTGGTGACATATTATACGTCGTAAAGATCTCATCGTTAAATTTAATCGTGTGGAAAAAAAGAATATTGTAATAAAATAAATAAAACCCTTATATGGAAAACTATAATGCCTTATTGGAAAAAATGAGAAAAATCGGGACTCTCAATCATAATAGCCATGGATCTAGTTAAGGATACTAAAAGGAAGGATTTCAATTATTCATACATATAGACAGTTTAGTTACAGCCTGTTTCTCTATGATGTAACGAAGCCTATCGATCGACGCTGAAACGGGAGGACTAACAACTGAATTTGTAACCCAAAATCACGCTGTTTTCTGTGGGCATTTCATTCGCATTCGATAGAGTCGTTCACGACATAACAGAAACAGAACTGCTTAAATTTCTTCGAAAAGATTAGGTTTTTTAAGATCGTGAAAAAAACAGCAATCACTATAGGTGACGTATACAATCGCTAAGGCCTTTTTATGGTTGAGACTGTTTAGGTTAGGTTAGGTTTAGGGTGGGCGCCCGATTGGTATCATTGCTCATTAGACTATTCAGTCCACTTGAGTGATACCACATTGGTGAACTTCTCTCTTATTCACTGAGTTGCTGCCGATTTCCAGGTGTTAAGCTCCAATGACAAGGAACCTTTCTTTGTTTATAGCCGAGTCCGAACGGCTGTTCACACGATTGCCAGTGTAAACCCACTTAACGAGAAAGCTTCGAACCCTCAGAAATGTCAACCAGCATTACTGAGGTGGGATAATCCACCGAGCTGAAAAACTTTTCATGGTTGTTCGTGCGAAGGCAGGGAATCGAAACCTTGGTTGTGAAAGGCGGGCATGCTACCATTGTACCACGGTGGCTCCCATGGTTGAGACTATTCAGGCCTATTGTGATAATATAAGTGATGAACTTCACTCTTATTGCCTCATCCATTGTGTTAACATCAAGTTCGGTTGGTAATCACTCAAATTTCTTTTTTATATTCCCTCAACACTCTCGAATATAATAGTTATGTTTATACCAGCTTCAGTTAAAAAGAATCAAAATAACTCATGATATTTGTCGCTCGCTAAGAAGTTTCAAATCAGCATCACGACAATTGTTTTTGGAATTTAATTTCCACCCATTATAGCCCTACATTCGATAATCTGAAAACATCATCATTTAATGTCTAATTGTCTCACATCATGCTCGTTACTTATCCATAAGAAGACAGAAAACAAAAATAATTTTCTAAGCTTTCATTCATTCGTTTTCTGTCGCCCGCACTTTAATTAAAACTTATACCATTTTCATGTTTAGCTTTCCTCAAGAACATTATGGCTACATTTTGTTAACTACATGTGTAACCATTCGTGTTCACGCATGGTACACATTGAGGGCAGGACATGGGCATGCACACATGCAGCAATTCATACATCATGTTTTGTGCGTGCCATGGCAATAGTTTTTAAAGTTAAAGAAGAGCGGTTAAGAACCACGGTAACTATTTTTGCATACGAAAGCGCAAGTTAGTGTCATGTTAGATTGCACTCAATTGTGAGTAGAGTTATTTTGCCAAAGTGTATTTAATGAACCAAAGAAGAGAGTAGTGATTCCATGTTGTGAAAATATAAATTTGGGTACTTATTGTCGTATTATTCCTGCTTTTTATACCCTCTACCATTAGATGGGTATATTAACGTCTTTGTCATTCGTTTGTAACACATCGAAACATGGTCTTAAGACCCATAAAGTATATATATTTGGGTCGTGCGTGAAAATTCTCAGTCGATTAAGCATGTTCCGTCCGGTCCGTCCGTCCGTCCGCCGTTGAATCACGCTAAACTCCGAAACGCAAACAAGCTATTGACTTGAAAAACTTGGTTCACAAGTAGTTGTTATTGATGTAGGTCGGATGGTATTGCAAATGGGCCATATCGTCACTTTTGACGTATATAAGCCCCCATATATAACGGACACCCAATTGGCTCTGGCGGGGACTCTAAGAGAAGCAAATTTCATCCGATTCCGGCTGAAATTTGGTAACATGATGGTCACCATATGATCTCTACCCCACATTGGAAAATTGGTCCCACATCGGTCCATAATTTCATATAGCCCCATATAAAACCGACTTCCCCGATTTGGATTTTTCGGAGCTCTAAGAGAAGCAATTCATCGCGATACGGCTGAAAATTTGGTACATGGTGTAAAAATTGATCTTAATCGGTCAAATATTAGTATATAGCCCCGCATGATATGTACCGATCCCCAGATTTGAAGCTCCCGAGCCCGCTTGGAAGAGCAAAAATTCATCCGATTCGGTTGAAATTGCGTACGTGATGGTTATGTATTGGTATCAACAACCATGCAGGAATTGGTTTATATCACTCATAATTATAATCAGCCCCCATATAAACCGATCCCCAGATTTGAACGTCTGGTGCCTTTTGGGAGAAGCAAAAATTCATCGATCTGTTGAATTTGGTACGTGGTGGTAGTATATGATTAATTTAGCAAACCATGCCAAAAGTCGGGTCCATATCAGTGCCATATATATATTATAGCCCCCATAGTGACACCGGTGCCCGAGGAGATTTGGTTTGGAGCTCTTGGAGGAGCAAATTTCATCCGAGGTCGTTGAATTGTGCGTACACTTGTGCTAGTATATGTGCGCGGGTTAAACAACCATTCACTAACTAGGTCCATATCAGGTCTGTAGGTTATATTAGTAGCCCGTCGAGATAAAATCGATCCCAATCACACAAAAATTTGGTCATATCAAATTTCATCAATACGGGTCCGTAGCTTCGGCACTGTCGAAGCTTATGATTACCCTTCGCACCATCGGATTGCGTAGAACTTCTAAACTGGAGACTGTTCATCCACAATCGCTATCATACTGGAGGTTGCGGTAACAACTGCGAGTGGCAAGGTATAGTCTAAAAACTTCGTACCACCAGACATATATGACCACGATAGTCCATAGCGGTGGTAGTATATTAAACTAAAAAAAGGCCAATTAAATACGTTATTAATTTAAGTTTTTAAAGTTTCTACAGAAAATAATATTTCTGAACAAAATAAAATGTTGACCAATATTTTCTATAAGTAAAATTTTTGGTACAATTTTTCTATAGAATAAAAATTTGCAAACAATTTTCAATAGAATAAAATTTGAGCCAAAATTTTCTATAGAAATAAGAATTTTTGACAAAATTTTCTATGGAAATAAAATTTTTGACAAATTTTGACTATAGAAATATCATTTGACAATGTTTTTTATAAAATATAACTTTTGGTAGATTATGTGTTGTGATCGAGTGAACCGATGATTATTGAATCGATATGGTCACCAATTTTTGTGTTTGATTGAATTTGTAACGTTTGTAAGAAAAGAATAATCAGACGTTGTCAAGTATTGTTGTTTATAAGAGACAGTTTATGAAGTTTCTTTAAATCCGCTTGTGTGTTCATTACACACTGATGAATATATAGATCCGACTGTCGGTAGGCTTTACGTATGTGCTGATAACTTTAGCTTATATTTGGTTGGTCAGTATGAGATCTAGATGGCCCAGTGCATAGTGTGTTTACTTACAAAACGGATGATCCGGGGTCCAGGCCAAAGGTAAAATTTAAAAAGTTAACAAAATTGAATATCTGAAAAATACCGGAATATGAAAACATTTTTTGAGCAATATTTTATTACAATTGTGGCTGGGTGGCTCCTATGTATTGCAACCACCTTTAGGTTGCTTTCTAAACCGCTTGCTTGACAGCTGACAGTTCATTTTATTATGTACAAAACTTACAAAACCATTTCATCTATATTATTCAGAAATCAGTTATTAGTGATGGAATTCAAGCGTGATTTTTTAAATTGGTGGAAGAGCACAGGGCTATCGCTAGAGTCCAGCATTAAATTTTAATAAATCGTTTGTTTTTGTGCATTGCTCTTTTAACAGGTTGGCTGATAAGTCCCCGGTCGGACACAATAGATGGCGTCGCTAGTATTAAATGCATATTATTTTTATATAGTACCAACCTTCAAGTGATTCGTGTCCAAATTGACGTCTGTAAGTCTATTAGTTTGTGAGAAAAAATGGAAAAAAGCGAATTTCGTGTTTTCGTTAAAATACTGTTTTCTGAAGGGGAAAAATACGGTGGAAGCAAAAACTTGGCTTGATAATGAGTTTCCGGACTCTGTCCAGGGAAATCAACAATAATTGATTGGTATGCAAAATTCAAGCTTGGTGAAATGAGCACGGAGGACGGTGAACGCAGTGGACGCCCGAAAGAGGCGGTTACCGACGAAAACATCAAAAAAAATCCACAAAATGATTTTCAATGACCGTAAAATGAAGTTGATCGAGATAGCAGAGGCCTTAAAGATATCAAAGGAACGTGTTGGTCAATCATTAATCATATTGGATATGCGGAAGCTCTGTGCTAAATGGGTGCCGCCGCGAGCTCACATTTGACCAAAAACAACAACGTGTTGATGATTCTGAGCGGTGTTTGCAGCTGTTAACTCGTAATACACCCGATTTTTTCCGTCGATATGTGACAATGGATGAAACATGGCTCCATCACTACACTCCTGAGTCCAATCGACAGTCGGCTGAGTGGACAGCGACCGGTGAACCGTCTCCGAAGCGTGGAAAGACTCAAAAGTCCGCTGGCAAAGTAATGGCCTCTTTTTTTGGGAATGCGCATGGGAATAATTTTTATACGATTATCTTAGAAGGAAAACCCATCAACAGTGAATATTATATGGCGTTATTGGAGCGTTTGAAGGTCGAAATCGCGGCAAAACGGCCCCATATGAAGAAGAAAAAAGTGTTGTTCCACCAAGTCAACGCACCGTGCCACAAGTCATTGAGAACGATGGCAAAAATTCATGAATTGGACTTGGAATTCTCCACCGTATTCTCCAGATCTGGCCCCCAGCGACTTTTTCTTGTTCTCAGACCTCAAAAGGATGCTCGCAGGGAAAAAAGTTGGCTGCAAAAGGTGATCGCCGAAACTGAGGCCTATTTTAAGGCAAAACCGAAGGAGTACTACCAAAATGGTATAAAAAATTGGAAAGTCGTTATAATCGTTGTATCGCTCTGGAAGGGAACTTGAATGTTGAATAATAAAAACGAATTTTGACAAAAAATTGTTTTTTTTGTTAGACCGGGGACTTATCAGCCAACCTGTTACAATAGTACTGGCAGTGTCGAGTCCAAAAATTGGACGAAAATGAAACGGTAACAACGCCAGAAATGTGGGCCGTCTTAACAGACGATGTTCACTCCCCGGTCGCATTCAAAGATCGTGGGTACATTATAAATGTCGAATGTTATCGTTAAAATGGCCTAAGGGCAGTTCTGAAATTCTGACCTGAAACCAGGGACATTCTACCAGATTTGGCTTGCGGAGCCTCTTAGAGAAGCAAATGGACAAATTTTCGCGTGGATATTTAGTACGCATATACCTTACAGCGACGTACCGAAATTTCAATCGAATCGGTGAACTTTGCTCATCCAAGAGTTCCGGATGTCAAATCTGGGATCCGTTTATGATGGGGCTATATATACCGATTATGGACCGATATGGACCAATTTTGCATGGTTATTATATACCATCAATACCTTCACGAGCACCAATCTCCAAGCCGGATCGGATAACTTTTGCTCTCCAAGGAGGCTGCGGAGGTCAAACTCTGGGGGATGCCGTTTATAGTGGGGGCTATATAACTTATGGACCGAGTATGGACCAATTTTTGCATGGATATTAGATACCACATATTACACGACGTCACCGAAATTTAACCGGATCGGATTGAATTGTCCCTGCTCCTCCCAAGAGGCTTCGGAGGTCAACTCTGGGGAGGGTTATAATATGGGCGGCCCGCCTAGTATATAATTTATGCGACCGATATGGACATTTTGCATGGATATTAATACCATATACTACACGACGTACCAAATTCTACCCGGATCGGAATAAATTTTTGCTCCTTCTAAGGAGGCTTCGGAGGTCAAATCTGGGAATCGATTTATATGAGGGGCTATAATTATAATATGATCGAGATGGACATTTTTGCAGGTTATTTTAGATTGCCATATACTTCACGACGTACCAAATTTAACCGGATCGGATGAATTTTGCTCCTCCAAGATGGCTTCTGGAAGGTCAAATCTGGGGGATCGTTTATATGGGCGGCTATATAATGATTATGGACCGATATGGCCAGAATTTTCGCAGCTGGTTTGTTAATAAGACCAATGTTGTATATGGTCATCTATACAACCACCGTACCAATTGTCAACCGGATCGTGATGAAAAG
>PGFW01028056.1:16680-27947 GCA_003123925.1 Haematobia irritans
CAGCTAATTTGGGTTAAAACGGTTCATATTTGATATAGCTCCCATAATGTCTTTCGCCCGATATGTATTTAATTGGCCTCAGAGGCCAGATTCTTGCTTTTACGGAACAATTTTGGCATGGTTGTTATCGGCCATGCCTTAGCGAAATGTACCAAATTTCAACCGGATCGGATGAATTTTGCTCCTCCAAGAGGCTCCGGAGGTCAAAACAGGGGATAGGTTTATATCGGTCCATAACATATTATTATGGACCGATATGGACCAACTCTGGCAATGTTGTTAGAGACCATATACTAACATCATGTACCAAATTCAGTCGGATCGGGTGAAATTTGCTTCTCGTGAGGCTCCCAAGCCAATCAGGGCATCGGTTTATTGGGGTCTATATATATTATGGACCAATTTCTGCGGTTGTTTAGAGACCATACCAACATCATGTACCAATTTCGTCAGATCGGATGAAATTAGCTTGCATAACTAAATTGGTAATTCTATTCCCTGTGCAAATATTCACAAAAATGGGCGTAAAACGTTAGCCTCTGTACTCATATGAAAGCAAATGATATATATGGGAGCTGTATCAAAATCTGAAATGTTTTCAACTAATTTTTTCACAATTAACGATATCTAACTCTGAGGGCCGAAAAGGGACCCTGTGCCAAATTAGAGGACGATCCGTCTAAAACATCGAGCTCAACTTTGCACACAAAACTACATCAACAAACAGTCGGACATCGCTAAATCGACTCATAATTTAATTCTAAGACGATCGGTACTAAAAGATGGGTCTATGACTGTTCCTTCGACAAATGAATCACAATAAATTGCTATTGTGAATGGAGGAAACGTGACTTTATTAAAATGCAATCCGCCAACACCGACACAATGTGCACTAATGAGATGTTCTGGACAATATGTCCATAAATACGTCAATTATGACCAGATCGGTGATAAATATATATGGTAACTATATCTAAATCTGAACCGATTTTTTTTTAAATCAATAGCGATTGTCTTTGAGCCAAGTAAAACCTGGTGCCAAATTTGAGGACGATCGGACATAAACCTTCGAGTGTACTTTTGCAGCACAAAATTACATATACAGACAGACGAACATCTGTTCATGTACCCCGGCACCACCCTATGGTGATGGGTATAAAAAATGGTTCTTATAAATCAGAATCTGATCTAGTCTTCGTTGGTAAAAGATTTTACATTTATTTGTGGGAAGCGTACTGGTTGAACTGATCTACTTGGGAAATATCTGTCATTCAAATCCCTGAAATTTTCAAAGGAAACTATTATATTTGATTCATGGTGGTGAGCAGGGCTGTGGAGTCGAGCCAATTTTGCTCGACTCCGACTCTAGCATTTTTCATCAGTTCGACTCCGACTCCGGAGTCGACTCTGGGTAATATAACTAAATCTAATTTTAATACCACTAATTTGTAGTTCTATTGTGGGGTACCGTAAGTGGATCGATATAAGTATACGTATATATTATATGTGGCGCAAAGAAGTCTGTAATTTCAACATGTAGATGACAATTAAAACATTCTATTATATTTTAGGGCCAGATGTATTAATAAATAAATAATGCTAATAATGACCATCAATAATATCGAAAAGAATACTAACAGGTTTATGTCGGAGATTCAAGAGCAAATTTTTACGACTCGACTCCCAGCAAAATCTTTCGAACTCCGACTCCACAGCCCTGGTGGTGAGTATTTAAGATTCGGCCAAAGCGAACTTACTGATTGACTATATACTTCAGTTTTGTTAAGTTTAGGGAATTATAAACATCTCTTGTAGTTGCAACGAAAATTATGAAATTAACGCCTTGATATGTGAAACAGGCCTGAAATGACAAGACTGGTATTATAAGCCCCCGCCCATACCACATTCTGTCGCTTTCAAAATGTCCGCGAAGAAGCAAGAAGCAAACGGATTGCGACCGTGGATGAGTTTTTTTAGGTGGCCCATCGTTACGCGTGTACATATGAGGTGGAAGAGCGTTCGTTTATAACCACTTGATGAGCTTGACGCTTGCTGAGACGATGGCGTCTGGGGTCCTGATTTGAATTCCAGCATATGTGCCCAAGATGTGTTGTCTGTGCCCAGCTCATCAATATATGACACCTGAGTACATTTTTATCGAATAAATGCTGAGGAACCTAACAGTAGTCATCGTGAGCTTACCACATTTCGGTAAGAAAAAAATATTTATGTCTGATGAAATAGCATCTAAAAATAGGTGTTGTATGCTCTATAACCAGAGGATCCGCAGAGCGGTCCATTTTTTTCGCTCACGCTTCGCTCCGCTCCCAAGCTCCGGAGAAAAAAAAACCGCTCGCTCCACGCTCCGCTCCGAGAAAAAAAGAAATCGCTCCGCTCCCGCTCCTCTTCGAGAGAAAAATTATAGTAACATTGTATTATTTGTTCAAGTTGAAGTTTTATTTTATTCTAGAATAATCGGGGCGGTATCACTATATGGGAGCCTATACGCTTAAATCTGAACCGATTTCGAATCATTTTTTTGCACAATAGTTAGTGCTAAGAAGATTACATTTCGGCCACTTTGCAGTAAGATCGGTTGATAAATAAGGTTTTATGACCTAATATTTGGCAAAATCGGGCGATAACAATATAATCGGGACCTATTATCTAAATCTTCAACCCGACTTTCGAAATGAAATTTTCAGGACATAAGGGGGTGACTACAGAAGATTATTTTGTGCGTAATTTTGTCGACGGACGATCGGTTTATGTAAAGAAATGCAACGTGACGCTCCATTTGCGAAATCGGCAATACATATGATCTAAAAGTTTGAATTCCGATTTTCTTCCAAATTCCAATAACGTTCGGTTCCTTGGTGCCTCAAAAAACTCCTTACCTTAAATTTCAAATCAAAATCGGATTAATAAATTGCGACCGATAATCCTGTGAAGACAACAAATATCAGGCAGGACGGACGGATGGACAGACGAACGGACCACCAAAGGCCGCTAGAATCGACTCAGGAAGGTGATTCTGATCACGATCGGTATATATTTTATGGGTCTACAAATGCAATATTTCTGGTAGGCAACCGCGAGACTGAATAGTTATTTTTTTTGGCCGGATCAAACTTATTAATAACCCTGACCATTATGCGTGGTTTAGTGTAATGACTTTAAAACAATGTGTTGAAACATTTTATTTAATTTTGAAGATTTTATTATTCAAGAAATATGTAAATCCATTTTTGAACTTGACATTTAAAGACGAAATTTTCATTCATCGTTAGGAATACACATTTTATGTCCGAAATCAGGCTTAGCTATAAGGACAGAACAGACTTCATTGAAAAATGTTTAGAGACTTTTAAGACCAAGTAAAAACTTTTTTTTCAGAGAAATGCGTCTTCTATTCTAAGCAAAATTCGTATTCTGTATTTTAAGCATGTGAAATATTTTGGCCTCCCCGACAATATTCTTTGCGGTGCACCATCTACATTTAATGAATTGGAATAGAAACCAAAATTATGAAAATGGACCAAAATGGACCAAATTCCTGTTTGGTCTGACCATCGACCAAAATTTAAAAAATGTAAGAAAATCTTTTGACCAATTTTGGTTCGCGATCGACGCAAAACGGCAACGCTGTTGAATTGAAAAGGTCTATAACAGCAGAGTAGAAGTAACCTACTTCCGAAAGTTTTTTTGTTTTGCAACCAGACGTCGAGAAGAGTTTGTTTATATTTGTAATGTGTGTGTGTATTGTTTTATAGTTTGCCAACAAAACCTCTCATTCGAAAAAACCAAATCAAAAAAGTTCGCCGTGGTGATAGCCATACGAAATATTCTTAACTCAAATCTAGTGTTTACGTAATTTGTTGTGCGTTTTTGTTTCCCCTTTATAACTGTAATAATAAATGTATTATGCGCATCATTTCTCAACCCAAACATTTGAAACTAATGCCAGTAATTTTAATTAAATTTTCGAGAACTAATTCGAGAAGATAAGATAATGCTAAGGATATAGTAACAATGAGTAAAGCAAAATTAAATGAATATCCTTACAAAAAAACTGAAAAAAAGCATGCCCCGGTTCCAAAGATTTTGTTTACGTTTAACAGTTTGGGTATTTAATTCCGAGGCGGCCAAAGAGCGGAAAATACAAAGTAAGGATACTTTAAAGTCGTAATTCTCTTTTAAGATTTGTGGGGTTTTATGACTTGCTTCTAGAAGCAAATCGTTAATTTTTGCATTTTTTTAGATTTTTTTCGTCAGTTGTTATCAAAATCCTTTAAAAACGAGTTAACGAGTTATTTTTTTTCCATATTAAGACTCGACTTCCAGTAGAAAATTTATGCTATGTTTCAAGTAAAAAGCGTCTTTAAAATAAAGGTGTTGGAAAACATGTCCTTATTTTTAAGATTTTTTGAGATGGCAAAAAAAACAAATTTTTAAAGAAGATTTATTAATTTAAAGAATTTTTCTTCAATTATTAAAGGTCCCCGTTGACGCTTACTTCAAGAAAATTTTATCTTTCATGGTCTATGATACATCATTTTAAGTAAAATCACTTAATTATAAGACAGTTAGGTTAGAGTTAGGTTAATGTGGCAGCCCGGAATGTATCAGGCTCACTTCGACCTATGTCATCCAGTTGTGATACTACATTGTGAACTTCTCTCTTAATCACTGATGCTGCCGATTCCATGTTAAAGCTAAATGATAGAGGCGACCCTTTTCGCCCCCGTATCTCCCTCGCGACTATAGCCGAGTCCGAACGGCGTTCCACATTGCAGTGAAACCACTTAGAGAAGCTTTGAAACCTCAGAAATGTCACCAGCAATTATGAAGCTGCGGATAATTCACCGCTGAAAATACTTTTTGGTGGTTCGGTCCGAAGCAGGAATTCGATCCCACGACCTTGTGTAATGACAAGGCGGGCATGCTAACCATTGCACACGCGTGGCTCCGTATAGGACAGTAACGTCAACTTCATTCAAAAGTTAATTGGCCTTAGTTGGCAAGAAAAAAAGAATTTATTTTAGAGCAAATGCGTCTTCCATGATAAGCCAAAATTTGCCATTCTTATTCTAGAGCGCATGAAATCTTTGACTTCACGACGAAATGATATTATTTTCAGGTGTAGAAAACTAAAAACATTAAATATAATAAGGATCATTTTAATTGCATTTATATGACTGTCATTACAAACATCTTTATAGTTAAATACGGGAGTGAAATTGAATCGAAGTACCTGTTGTACTTTTACAACACTACTAGATGATATATTCTTAAGGCATTTGCGTTTTTGAAACAATTATAAAAATACACGTTCTGTTTCACACCAAGTGTACGTACGTAACAAAAATACATATCGAGTAACACTTTAAGACGGTTACTCACACTACCTAAAGTACTAGCTATATTTTAACTTACCTACAACAGTGTAATATTTTCAAAGTTTAACATTTCAATCAGTATTTTTAGTTCGGAAGCGTAGGAGGCGGTTTTTTTATTTGGACACCGCTCCGCTCCGGATTTTAGAAAATGCCGTCGCTCCGCTCCGGCAAAAAAAGGCTTGCTCCGCTCTGCTCACCCCGATCCGCTCCGCTCCGGATCCTGCTTACAAACTAAAACAAAACAAGTATATACGGCCGTAAGTTCGAGCCAGGCCGGAAAGCCTTATGTTTTTTTAAATCCACTCCAATCAATGGAATTGGCGTAGGAAACTTCATCTAAACACTGCATCCATCACATCGAATTTATTGTAAAGTTGCGATATACGCTTGCCGATGGCAAGTGTGATCTTAAAACGTCCTAACACCATCTTCTAAATTGGTATGTAAGTCATAGCGTGGGTATATATTAAATAAAAAAAAGATGATCCAATAGTATATATATTCAGTTTGATACAAGTAGACATATAAATTTTGACGAAAATTTTCAACAGAAAGTAAAATTTTAACAAAATTTCAAGATAATTCACAGAATTTAGATAAAAATTTTACAAAATTTTCTATAGAAAGATAAAATTTTTGACAAAAATTTTCTAAAAGGAAATAAAATTTGTACAAAATTTCTGCAAATTAATTACATTGCAAAATAAAATTCTTGGTAAGATTATTTTTGGGCTCGATTATGACATTTATATGACCAAATTTTTGTGTGATTGGACCAAATTGTGGTAGGTTTGTTACGACCATATACTATACACCGACTGCCTATTTGAAACCGGAATCGGACTGAATTTTGGCTCGCCCAAGAAGCTCCGGAGGTCAAATCTGGAAGAATGTTTTATATGGGGCTATATATAATATATGGATCGCCGATATCGGACGCAATTCTGGCAGCGGGTTGTTAAAGAATCATAACTAACACCATGTTCAAATTACAACCGATTGGATGAAGATTTGCTTCTCTTGAGAATTCGCAAGCCAAATTGGGATCGTTTATATGGGGGCTATATAATGATATGGACCGATGTGGACGGAATTGTTTGCATGGTTGTTTAGAGACCATATACCCAACAACCATGTACCAATTTCAGCGGATCGGATGAAATTTTGCTTTCTCTTTTAGGCTCCGCAAGCAATCTGGGGATCGGTTTATATGGGGACTATATATAAATTATAGGACCGATTGGCCAATTTTTTGCACGAATTGTTAGAGGACCATATAACAAACCATGTACCGCAAATTTCAGCCGGATCGGATGATAATTTTCTTCTCTTGGAAGGCTCTGCAAGCCAAATGCTGGGGATACGTTTATATGGGGCTATATATAATTGTATAGACGCGATGTGGAGCACAATTTATGCATAGTTGTGTAGAGATCCATATATTGGACAAGATTGGAGCAAATTTCAGCCGATGGATCGAAATTTGGTTCTCTTTAGGCTCACGCACGCCATCTGGGGATCGGTCTTTATAGTGGGGGCTATAGTATAATTATGGAGCCGATGTGGACCAATTTTTGCAATGATTTATTAGAGACCATAATACCAACACATGTACGCAAAGTTTTAGTCCGGATCGGATTGAAGATATGCTTATATGTTAGAGGTCACAAGCCAAATCTGAGGGTCCCTTTATATGGCGGCTATACGTAAAAGTGGACGGCGATATGGCCCATTATTTCAAATACACATCCGACACTAATCGGATAACAACTACTTGTGCAAGTTATCAAAGTCGATAGCTTGTTTGTTCGGGAAGTTGCGTGATTTCAACAGAGCGGGCCGGACCGGAACAATGCTTAGATCGAGTCAGAATTTCACCACGAGCCCCAGAATTATATACTTTATATGGGGTCTAGTAGCCAGATATTTCGATGTGTTACAAGCGGAATGAACAAGTTAATATACCCCCATCCTATGATGGAGGGTATAATTAAATGTAACCAGGGATCTGGATCGGAGCAGAGCGGAGCGAAAAAAATGGGCCGCTCCGAATCCCTAAATGTAACCGGAATAAATCTGTCACTTATCAGACGAAAGGCTTATGACTGATATCAACCTGAAGTTGGTTGCAATACTTTATACAAAATCTATGGTTAAGGAAGCATACGATTTGGTCTGGCCAAACTTTTCGCAGTTTGTACTTGTTTCAATCACACACCATATTTAAACATTTTATCCAAACGTCGCTCCATTTGCATATGCAATATGGTAATAACTTTTTTTTTCTATTTTTACTAATGTGTACCAAAAAATCTTAAAGTTTCCAATTGATAGAACTATGAAAATTTGTTTGAGTGTTAATAAAGATAAACAATTTTATCATTCAATTATTTTACCACTAAAAGGTTTGTTCACAACTCCATAAAAAAACTGTATCAAACTCCTGACCATAGCTACCGCTATAACATCCTCACTAACTCCAACAAACAATTCAGCCTCAGCAGTCAGAGACAATTTAAGCAAAGTTTAAAAATTCCACACTCGACTTTTCCAAACTTTTGTGAGGATCTTTTTTTTTTTTTGCCATGTTCAATTCTCATTGTTTCGGCTATGTGCTGCGGCCTTTTTGTTGGCAGTTATAAATAATAAACAATACTGTCCGCCTTCTTGAATGCTCTCAACTTTGAAAATGGAAACGGAAACAGATTCTTATACTTTGGTCGCAGCATCTCCAGTAGTTTTTTGCACCCGCAACTTTTTTTTTAACCCCATTCTGTAGTTGGAATTTAGTTTTTGTATCCTTTGGGTAGTAGTGTTGGTCGGCCGTTTCTGGTTCTCTCTGGCAGGAGTTTGGTTTTAAATGTCAGCAGCGTTCAGTGTAGTTCTTATACACGTGTTTTTTGTTTGTGTCCATTGTTATATGTTTGTTTATTTCACGATTCAATTGGAATTGGAAACAGCGTTAATGTATCTCTACGTATGTTGCGAGTCGGTATGGCATTGCTTTTCGCCTCTATGTCTTAAGTGATTCTTGGAAAAGAGTATGGGTGTCGCTCAAGCATTTTCCGTTTGGTCTAAAGTTAAATGTGAATGGCCAAACAGCCAGCTAAAGCCAAGCCACAAGACCAAAAAATAACAATGTGTCCAGACCTACAAAAGTTAGGAGAAAACGTAGTTTTCTCGAAACAATTTTGCGATAATGGACCGTAGCAGAATTCTTGCAGACAATTGGAACCCTTGGCAAATAAATAAACTGGCATTTGAGCCTCTTACTGACAGTGGGACTGAAGAGAATAGTATGGTGATAAAAAACAACTATATTCATGGACTTTTTTTACCAATTTCATAAGCTAAACAAAATGGTGGTGGTATAATAACTATGATCTGTAATAAATAACATGCACACCAGAAAATTGGTTTTATACCTCATAAAATGTATACCGATCGACTCAGAATTACCTACTAGGTCGATCTAGTCTTTGGTGTCCGTAAGTCTTTTCTTGTTTGCAAGATTTATATCGCAATTATTAACCGATTTTTATGAAACTTGATACAAGGTATTCTTTTGGCTCAAGAATAAAGGCTAGGATAGACGTGTGAAGAATCAGCCACATCGTATGAGATCTAATTATCTACACAAATACAATTTTGACAACATTTTCTATAAAAATACAATTTTGACAAAATTTTCTATAGAAATAAAATTTTGACAAAATTTTCTATAGAAATAAAATTTTGACAAAATTTTCTATACAAATAATATTTTGACAAAATTTTCAACACAAATAAAAATTTAACAAAATTTTGACAAAATTTTCAACACAAATAAAAATTTAACAAAATTTTCTACACAAATAAAATTTCGACAAAATTTTATACACAAATAAAATTTTTACAAAATTTTCTACTGTAATAAAATTTTGACAAAATTTTCTATAAAAATAAAATTTTGACAAAATTTTTTATAGAAATAAAATGTTGACAAAATATTCTATAGAAATAAAATTTTGACAAAATTTTCTATAGACATAAAATTTTGACAAAATTTTCTATAGAAATAAAGTTTTGAAAAAATTTTCTATAGAAAAAATTTTGACAACATTTTCTATTAAAATAAAATGTTGACAAAAATTTTCTACAGATTTTCTACAAAATATTATTTCTATTGAAATAATATTTTGACAAAATTTTCTATAGAAATAAAATTTTGACAAAATTTTCTATAGAAATAAAATTTTGACAAAATTTTCTAAAGAAACAACATTTTGACAAAATTTTCTAAAGAAAAATTATTAAAATTCCTGTACTTTAATTATAAGACTTTAATCTTGTTGTACAGGATATGTTTAAATAAATAAAAAATAAATAAATAAATAAACACAAGTAAAATTTTAACAAAATTTTCTGTAGAAATAAAATTTTGTAAAAATTTTCTATAGAAAAAAAAAATATTGAAAAATTTTCTATAGAAATAAAATTTTGAAAAAATTTTCTATAGAAATAAAATTTTGAAAAAATTTTCTATAGAAATAAAATTTTGACAAAATTTTCTATTGAAATAAAATTTTGAAACAAATTTCTATAGGAATAAAAAATATTGACCAAATTTTTTATAGAAATAAATTTTGACAAAGTTTTCGATGCAAGCTAAAATTTTTTGTCAAACTTTTCTATAGAACTTAAAAATTTTAGACGGAAAAATTTTATAGAAATAAATCTATACAAATTTCGACAAAAAAAATTTTTTACTAAATGAAATAAAAATTTTGACAAATATTCTATAGAAATATAAATTGTTGACAAAATATTCTATAGAAATAAATTTTGACAAAATTTCTTATAATAGAAATAAAATGTTGACAAAGATTTATATAGAAATGAAATGTTGAAAAAAAATTTTATATAAGAAATAAAATTGTGACAAAATTTTAATAGAAATAAAATTTTGACACAAAAGTTTCATAAAAAATAAAATTTTAAAAGCTTTTCTATGAATTAAAATTGTGAAAAAAATTTCTATATAAATAATAAATTTTGACAAAAGTTTCGATAGGAAGTAAATTTTGACAAAATTTGTCTGATAGAGAATAAAATTTTAGACAAAATTTTCTATAGAAATAAAATTTTTGAGCAAACATTTCTATAGAATAAAATTTACAAATCTTTTGAAATAAAGACAATTTTAGAAATAATAATGTTCGACAAAAATTTTATAAAACACAAATTTGAAAATTTTATGAATTATTTGCAAAATTTTCTATGCACTGAAATAAATATTTTGACAAAAGATTTTCTATAAAAAATAAATTAAAAGTTTACTATCAATTTAAAATTTAATAGAAATGTGACAAGTGATTCTATAGAAATAAACATTTTGAACAAATTTTCGTAATAGACAGTGAAAATTTTGACAAAAATTTTCTGATAGAAATAAAAGTTGTTGACAAAAAAAAATTTTCAATAGAAATAAAATTTTTTGACAAACGATTTTCTATTAAAATAGAAATGTTGAACAAAAAATCTTGCCTACAGATTTTCTACAAAAATGAGTTATTTCTCATAGAAATTAATATTTTGACAAACAATTTTCCTGATAGTAAATAAAATTTTGACAAAATTTTCTCATAGCAAATAAAATTGTTTGACAAAATTTTCTATAGAAATAAAATTTTGACAAAATTTTCTTAAAAGAAACAACATTTTTGACAAAATTTTCATAAAAAAAATTATTAAAATTCGCTGTTAGCTTTAATTATTAAGACTCTTATCTTGTTAGTCATAATAAAATAAATAAATTAAAAATAGAACGCAAGTAAAATTTTAAACAAAATTTTTCTGTAGAAATAAAATTTTGAACAACAATTTTCG
>PGFW01028065.1:29158-45205 GCA_003123925.1 Haematobia irritans
ATAAAACAGCTGATCCCATACAAAACTTTTTTACTAAACCGAGAGGTCTATCTCCGCTTAAATTAATCGACGGAGGATGAGAAACTGTGCATTAGACTTACTAGATTGAATCCCCCTTTTTATTGAGATAAATAATATTTACTTCAATTTATATGAGACCAATAACAATTTCCCCCCAAAAAATCAGTATAAAACTTAAACCATATGGTCCAGATATCTTTTGCTTTTGTAATTTTGCTACCTCTTGATGATTGCTCAGAAACGTTGTAAAGTACTCCATAACATATAAAAATAACGTTTTCAATGTCATAAAATTTTTGAAAATTCTTTTCAAAACCTCAAGTACAGGGGTCGTTCATTTTTATTGTCTCGCCGTATGTGAGGATTGTAATTTATCTCATTGTAATCTGAGGGACTTTGTGCAAAGCTTGTTAACTTTTAGTCCACTTTGCCCCAATAAAAACAAAAATCCCAGCAATTTTGGTTCTTTCTCCTATTTTTTGGTAGAGTTTCTTACAACATATGGAGTGTTCTTTCGGTAATTTTCTATTGTTTTTTTTTTGTGTAAATTGTTACAAACATAAATTTATGTAGAAAAAATTACAAGATAAGGTTTGGTGTCACTTACTTACTGCCATTTCAGGTATACCCCATCCATATATTCATTAGTAACGATCCTTCATCATAATTCATTCTAATGGTAATTTCTGGCTTAGCTCGACTCATTGTGTAATGGAATGGACATGATGGATGGAATGACTGTCCAGAGACTGAATGCATGAAAAACCAACGAAAGAAATGGCCGTGTTATTCGATCTGTAGTACGTTCTTGAGTACGCAGCAGTATATGGTGATTGTTTGAAGGAGGAGGTCCGCCCATGAGTCTTCCTCCACCTCGTTTCCTTTATGAGTGCACTTAATCTTCGCAACAAACCAGTTGTTCAAAGGGATTTTTCACCAAAATAAAAATCCAGGAAACTCGTTGGAAAAATTGTGTGGAAACAAAGGAAAATAATTCAATTATTACGGTTGTGCGTCGGTTCATGTATTTTGGGATAACATTTTGCTTCTTTGCTGCGCAATTGACAGCAGTAGTGGTACTTGCGCCAACACACGTTCCATTTGTCCATTATTCACATATTCATGTTTTTTGTATTGTATCGATATCATTTGTGCGATAAGCACTTCAAGGATTATATGAACTTCCATATGAGGGATGATTATTCCTCTAAATCTTCGTTCGTCGTAATACGTCTCAATGAGTGGTGAAAGACTCTCGTTGTGGATTATACAAGGCTATTTATATGCTTGTTATGAATTGATTGATGTTCGTATTTAAAGACCTCATTTCATTGCTCTATCCACTGTTACCTAGACGAGTCAATTTATATTTAACCTGGAACATACTATGTAACATGCTTCTTTGGAAAAAAAATTTTCGGACTCCACTATAAAACAAGAAGAATTATAATATGTGATGAGGTTGTGATTTAATTTTGAAGTTGTTGTTCTGCTGAAATATTTTTTTTTTGAGATTTCCACAATGCTGGTTGTTTAAACAATTTAAGAATAATAAAGAATACCTAATACATCTCTCATAGAAAAAGAATAACTAAAAGAGAAAAATCATGGCGCAAAATTATGACCAAAAAAAATTATAAGATGCATTATATATACATAATCAAAAGTTTGTGATATTTACTATTTATATAATTTATTAAATTGATTGGAATTCATATTCTTCAGATAATCATTTGTAATATTGTAAATTATAATATATAAGTTTCTCCCCAACAAAAACACTCGGACAAATTCTGAATTGTATATGAATTTATTATGAATAAGAAATAAGAATAACAAAAAAATACAGTAGTTTCATTTCCCAGCAAAAAAAAAATAAAAATTTGGAAGTTCTTTCTCAAGGCACAACTTTTAAAAGAACTTCATTAAAATGCGCCTCCCAAAGAGTTTCTTTTATTTTAACTGCACAGGAAGTTTCATTGAGTCAATTTTGTTATAAACTAGCTGTTTTCATATTTTTTATTGGAACGTCGGTTACAAACAGTAGTAGAATTAGATAGAAATAGTTACAAATTATTAAATGTTGAACCGAAAAAGCATTCTAAATAGTTTTCGTTCGGATAAGAATTTGGGCGAATTTTTGGAAGAATATTTATGACAATGCTCAGACGGCGTTTCATGCATAAAAAAGTCATAAAAAAAATTTTCAAAATTTTATTTATTTGTTCACAATATATTAAAAAAATTTCTTATTGTCACAGTTTCCAAAGACAGGCTGAATTCGCTCACACCTTTAAGAAGAGATTGCAAGAGTCAGCTGTAAGCGGCTGTTTGAAATGGGTGGAACACCGCATCCTGGATTACAAGCCATTTTAAATTCGTCCCTTCTGTGTCAATTTCACCACTTCTATCAAAAAGAACATTTTCACTACTTTTTTGGCGATGCTTTTTTTGCTGGGTTGTTACTATGTTTGGGTATCTCACGGACATTTTCATCGGCTTTAGTTTTCATTTGAACATTATAACCACATGTAGTTTATAACATTTTTCATACATACTACGGATGGGAGCCCAAGGTGGCTGCAATGGTTAGCATTTCCCGCATTTGCTAACGACCGACACTCAAAAAGTTTTTTTCAGCGGTGGTATTTATCCCACCTCAGTAATCTTGGTGACATTTGAGGGTTTTCAAAAGCTTCTCTTAAGTGGTTTCACTGCATAATGTGAACAGCGTTCGGACCCTCGGATAATAAAAGGATCCCTTTCATTTGGAGCTTAACATGGAATCGGGCAAGCACCAGTTCGATTAGAGAGACAGTTCGTCACCGCACATGTGTATCACAATGGAACTGAATTAGTCTAAGTGAGGCCTAATACATCGGCTGCCACAACCTAACCTAACCTAACCTATTCGTTTTTAAATTACAATTTATTTATTTATATAAGCATATTTTTTCTTCTATAAAATACATGTTTTTATATATTAAATATACTTTATTTAAAAATCAACAGCATTCGACTTATCAACTGTAAACATCAATTTTCTTCTTCTCGTACTTTCACTTTTAATAAGTTGCTGGCTTAACGATTTTGTTCAATTCTTTTCAATTTCAATACCTACAAATATTAAAAAATCATAAAAAACCCAAAAAATTTTTTTTACAAAAGGTTCGTCACTAATATTTAACCTGTAATTGAAGACGAATTAAGGGGTTTGTTATTCTTCTGTATTTTCTCATAATCAGTTAATAACAATATATTTTATATATTTTTATTTGTTATTTAATTAATTATTTTTTACTAAATTATCTTCTTAACTATCTCTCCGTCATATCCAACCAACACGATTCCAACTAAAACAAGTATATTACGGCCGTAAGTTCGAGCCAGGGGCCGAAATTCTTATGTACTCCACCATGGATTGCCGTAGGAACCTTCTACTTAAAGGAGCTTGTCATACCACAACCGAATTTACTTGGGTTGCAGATAACACTTGCCGATGTCCAAAGGTTATCGTAAAACTTTTTAACACTGTTTTCTAAATTGTTAAGTTAGTCCGATTAAGGGGCATTATTAAACAAAAAAAAAGGCGAATTAAATACGTATATATTCAGTTTGACAAAATTTTTCTATTTAGAAATAAAATTTTGACAAAATTTTCTAGGCGAAATAAACTTGACAAAATTTTTCTATAGAAATAAAATGTTGACAAATTTCTATGGGAAGTAAAATGTTGACAAAATTTTCTATAGCAATAAAATTTTGACAAAATTTTCTATAGAAATAAAATGTTTGACAAAATTTTCTATAGAAATAAATGTTGGACAAAATTTCTACAGAAATAAATTTTTACAAAAATTTTCTATTAGAAATAAAAATTTTGACAAAATTTTCTATGGAAATAAATGTTGACAACATTGCCTATAGAAATAAACTTTTTTACAAAATTTCTATTAGAAATGAAATTTTGACAAAACTTTCTATAGTAATAAAATTTGACAATTTTTACATGGCTGTTAGAGGCCATATACTAACGAAATTTCAACCGCACTCGGATGACTTTTGCTCCTCAGAGGCCTCCGGTAGGTCAAATCTTGGGATCGGTTTATATGTAGCATATATATAATTATGACCGGATTTGGACCAATTTTTGCATCGGTTGTTAGAGACCATAACTAACAACCACGTACTAATTTTCAATTCGATCGGCATGAATTTTGCTCATCAAGAGGCTCAGAGTTCAAATCTGGGGGATCGGCGGATTTTTTTATTGGCGAGCTATATTATAATTTTGGACCGATTATGGACAATTTTTTGCAGCTTGTTAGAGACATATATACACATCAGAGTTAACCCAATTCAAAAAACGGATGGATGAATTTTGCCCCTCAAGAGGCTCGCGGAGGTCAAATTCTGCGGCATCGATTTAATATGGGAGCTATATATAATTTTATGCGGACGATTATGGACCAGTTTTTGCATGGTTGTTGAGACCATATACTAACACCACGTACACAAATTTCAAATCGGGTGGATGAAGTTTGCCTCCTCCAAAGAGGCTCCGAGAGGTCAAATTCTGAAGGGATCCGCGTTATATGAGAGCTATATATATTATATGCGCCGATATTGGACCAATTTTTCGCATGGTTGTTAGGAGACAACGCTTTACTTAGACCACGTACAAAATTCTACCGGATCGGGATGAATTTTGCTGCTCCGAGAAGGCTTCGCAAGCCAAATGGATCGGTTTATATGGGGGCTCATACGTAAACGTGGGCCGATGTGGCCCAATTTTTTCAATACCATCCGACCTACATCAATAACAACTACTTTGTGCCAAGTTTCAAGTCGGATAGTATTTCGTTCGGAAGTTAGGTTGAATTTGCCACAGGACGGACAGCCGGACAGACGGACAGAGGACCAGACGGACGGACGGACGGAACGGACGGGACATGCTTAGATCGACTTCAAGAATTTTCACACCGACCAGAATATTATATACTTTATGGGGTCTTAGAGCAATTTCGATGTTTTTCACGGAATGACAAAGTAACTATACCCCAGTCTATTGGTGGAGGATAATAAAACAGCCCACGCGCAAAAACATATCGACTACACGGTATGAAAAAGATGTTTTTCCATATGTTTGCTATAAACATTTATATGTTTGGACACAAAATTTTTAAAACACAATATTTTTGAGTGCAAGCATGTATAATGTTCATGAAACTAACTATACATGTTTGGGACATATATTATAATATGTTGAGAGCAATATTATGTTTTGGACATTAAAATGTTGTTAAATATAATATGCTTGGATGCAAACATATATTAATTTAGAAAATAGGCCTATAAACATATATGTGTTTGTAGCGTGGAGCGCTATTTTTTTAACAGGGGCGATATTGAATTAAGTTGGTGGCTTGTTGCTTGTGTATTGACAAAAATTAAACATTTTATTTTTTCTTGGGCAAATTGATCAGCTAACTTCTATGATCCTTACAAACTGTGTGGTCCGCTGTTCGAATCCCGTCGGCAATAAGGTAAAATTAAAATTAAAAAAAATCTACATTGTAATAATTTTCTTCTACAATGTTGTATTACAGAAAAAGGTGCCTAAGAACTAAAAAATTCGTGAAGTGAGAAAGATGTGGGGGAATATAATTGGGCAGGAAACACAAATTTTTGAGAATTCAGGTCGGAAAAACCTATGTTGTTAGCACTATATTACCTGTTTATCTTTCTAATTTTATGATTGTTAAATATTAATAATAAATAAATAAAATTATTTGAGCCCCACAATTAATGTTTGGGAGAATTTTTTAAGGCATTATAATATTTTTGGGTGCAAATAATGCTTCAAAACATATTATATGTTCACATAAATAACATATTGTTTTTTGCGAAGAACAACATTATTGAATTTATGAATAAAAATACAAAATGTTTGGAACTTAGACTACCAAACATATATTGTTTAGACCAATATCGCTTTCAAACATTACTTATATATTGGGGAAGAAGATCAAACATATAAATGTTTGGGCAATACCCAAAAATGTATTATGCTTGAAGCAGATATGTTTTGGGAGTATATTTTACAGAAGCGATTTTTTTGTGACGTGACAGGCAGATAAAAAAGAAATATAGGAAGATTTCCTATATTCTAACAGTGTGTTTCCTTAAGTTTTGAAAGGACTTTGATACTTCTTAGTACGGGAATTAACTAAAATATTTTTTCTATTGACAGTGTTATTTCGTAGTTATAATAAGCTTTCTATAATAAAGGAAGTCAGGATTATCATTTTATAAGAATTCTTACCTAAATTTGAGAAACTTGGTTTTAGTTCATACTTTGTTTTATTTTGACGATGCTTTGTTTATTCAGTGATTAAAATATTTCTTTTTCAGTAGTTAAATTGTTTATAACCCAGCGAAGAAACGCTATGTAGTAAAATTCCATGCCTTACTCTACGTTAATGAACTATCCTAACTGCTTTCAGCTTAGGATTTTTTTATTTGAAACAAATGTAAATTTATTTTACTTTCACACAAAAATTTATCTTAATGGAACATTAAAAAAATTGGCTAACTAAATTATGAACATTTTTCGCCTTAGGTTTTCCGAAGACACCTTTTTCTGGGTGCAAGTAGTTAGTTAAAATTCGTCCATTAAAATGCTTAACTAAATTGCATGAACATTTTTTTCCTTTAGTTTCGAATACACTTTTTTCTGGGTTGCAGTATTTTAGTTAAAATTCCATTGCCTTATTCTAGTTAATGACTATTCCCTGGACTGCATTCAGTTAGGGATTTTTTTTTTACTGCAACTTAAATGCGGAATAAAATGGCCCTTAACTAAATTTGTTATGAACATTTTTTTTCCTTTAGTTTTCGATTTATACACTTTTTTCTGGGTGCAGTATTAGTAATATTTCCATGCCTTATTCTAGTTAATTGAACTATTCCCTGACTGCATTTCAGTTTAGGATTTTTTTTTTACTGGAAAAAACTTAATGGAAATACAAATGCTTAACTAAATTGATGAACATTTTTTCCCTTGTTTCGAAGACACTTTTTCCTGTGTAGACGATATACTGGGAGCCACATCCCATCTCTAGATGCAAGACATAATTCAGAGTATTTCCGGGGAGATATTAGCATTCTTAGTGAAAAATTCGGACGCAGTTTTTCAACATTATCAATGTGGGAATCATCAAACAGATTTATCCCTATATTAAGTATAGAGATGGGGGTGTGTTGTGTAGGATAAACAATTTAGGGGAATCCAATTTTCTTCCTTTAATGACTTATTTTATTATTTCATGGAGGATATTTGTTTGCAATCACAAGAAAAAAACAGTATGAATTCATTTAGTTTACATTCATTTCATTTCTAACATTCAAATAACAAAGAAAGCCTGGTCAACCAACCCATCATAATTGTTAATTTCTTTTTGCGCTTATAGCCTTTACTAACCTAGACACAAACTCCTCTAAGCCAGACGTACATGATTATCTGGTTGGTGACCTTTCGTAATGCGCCTTTAATTTTCCATTAGGGACTTAAATTTCCCTTTATTCTTCTTGGAAATAGGTAAACCACACCAATGAGTTTCGTAGTCAGTTTGACACGCTAAGTCCAAGGATAGAAATTGCGGATCCATAGTAAACAATAATACGTAAACAAAGAGAATCACTTCCTAACGCTTTCTTCGTCTGTACTTTCGCCTCTTCGAATACTTCCTTTCCATGTCCTCCACGGTTCTATCAGAACCTACGCACTGCGATTTCTCGCCTCACTCGAACTACTGTCTTGCGATATCATATATATCTACCATGTCGTATATTGGTCCTATGCTCATTACCTGCTCTCTTCTCATATATCTGGTCATCTCGTTCTCCCTCGGCCTATTTGCTCCTATATCGCCCGCGTCTGATACTCGCCGCTTTTCCAAGCTTCTATTAAACTTCTTCGTGTGTCTGTTTCCTCTCCGCGCCATATTCTCTAATTGTACTGGTGATACGTCTCATTCCTGTGTGGCTGATCAGGCCTTATCGTTCTTACCTCCTTTCCGACATCGTGCTCACCACTTCGTCACTATGCCAATTTATGGACTACTTAAATTAGTTCCTCACTCTCTATTTAGCTATCTTTGCTGTAAATGATGTGTCGCATGATTACAGTCACTTCTGCCCATTTAGCATTTTGGATTAATTAATTTGACGTAAACCGATCAGAAAGTTGGTTCCCGCAAGAAATGTAGCCATTACATTGCTTAAAAACGAGTGGCGTGTAAACATGCAAGCCCAATTCCCATTATACTATCAAACGCGCGCTTTTCAGTTCCACCAGACCGCTTGGACTTTTCCAACATGAACCTAAGAGAAATACAATCCTCTTAGAGATTGAAATCTAAGTTAGTGGAACTCTAAGATTACCAATCTAAGCGTAGGGAATAAGACACAGTCCATGACGAGACTTGGGGTATTATTTCTCCCTATAGTCGATTCGCCACAGTTTGCTGAGGTGATTATTTCAAAATCGTCCGAAAAAGGTTTGAAATATGGAAAACAAAAAAAGTTTCATAAATTTGGTTTTTTGTGTTCGAAAAGATGAGTGCGTTGATGACCAGCCAACAACAAGCGGCATTGCAACATAATCATATGCTGTACTCTACGCTGGATGACCACTCCAACTGTCCCTGTCTGTCCGTACCCACGTAGATTTTGTTGTTTTCCCTTTTTTGGTCGAAGTGGCGTTAGTTGTGCCTTTGAGTTTTCAGATTTCCTTGAGCTGTTGACAAAAAGCAACGTTTCCCAAAGTCAGTGACTACTCCGTAGTGAGTGACACTGGCCAGTCTGACTGATCAGCCTTGTATTGTTTGATAATTCAGCATTATAGCATGCCGCAACGATTAGAAATAAATCGTGAATATTTAGACATGAGAGTCAGGTTACATTTGTTTAATTACCAGTAATCTATTACTTAAATACGAACGTGGGATGGGATTTCCGAAATAGGAATGGGTTTTTTTTCTGGGGTTTGCCTGAAAATTGCATCTTAGGTAAGAGCGGGAATATGTTTGTTCATTTTCATCTCCAGTGATCTTTCAATAGAATGAAATTTAGCTTTAATATGATTTTGATTCATGCAATATCAACACATGCAATACCGTTATGATAAAGATAGAAGAAATTTTACTCATCGCTTACAATGAACGTTTTATGTCTCAGTCATTCATTTTCTTTGTCAAGCAAATATTATGAAGGTTGCAAACAAGTCTCTGTTTTGTATTTGGAAACCAGATTAACCCTTTGAGTTATCGAGGTCCACTTGGCAGGGACGTTTTTCGTAAACAACACCAACTACTATTTCCCACTTAGGTTCGGTTTATTTCTCGATTGTTATTTTAAAAGTAAATGTTTTGATCTAAAATATTTTCTCATATATAAGCATTTAATGCATAAACAAATCCGGTACAAAGTTTTTTTACCTTAAACGAAAATTAGGTCTCAAAATTAACTTTTTTCTACATGTTTGTTAATTAAAGATAATTAAAAGAACGGCTGTCATAAAATTTTAGCCGCGAACTTTACACTGTAAAAACTTTTTTCTTTAGCATGTTGTTAATTAAAGATTAATTAATAGAACGGCTGTCATTAAATTTTGGGCGAACTTACACTGATAAAAAAATATCTGATCCTAATATTGAAATTTAAATTTTTAGTACACGCAATTTACACATCATCAATGCTGTGAATATGTTTTAATTTAAAGACTGTTTTGATTAAATTTGAGGGCTTCAAGATTATTTTTTTTTTTCCATTACATTAAATTTTCCCTAATTAAGAAAACATATTTTTGAATTCAAATAAATTAATTTTTTGAATTAAAATAAAAAAAAAAACAATTATAAGATACACGCAAAGAAAACGTTGGAAAACGCTGTACCGAAAAACGTTTTTCTTTTGTTAGAGTTTTTGATATTGCTTCGAAATTTTAAACTTTTATCACCAAAAAAATTCGCTTCTGTTTACAAATTATTTATTTTTCCAATAAAAAAGTTATTTTTGAACCAACAACACAGTCCATTTCGTTTTATCAAACACTGTTCTTTTCTGCACTTTTAGGTCTTTAATAAGACACATTTTACATGTTCAAAATTTAAATATATTTACATGTAATGTTGAATCATTTTTTACGGAAATCTTTCGAAACATTATCTTGGAACTATATGTAAAAATAAAAAAAAAAAATATAAAAACTTTTGTCGAAGCGGGGATTCGAACCCACGACCCTTGGCATGCTGCAAGTCGGACGCTAGCAACCACTGCTCCACGGTGGCCAAACTAAATGTTTTGTTTCTGTTAAATAAAACTTTGTTTATTCAGTTCGTGGGCCCGCCGCCAAGCTATGCCTTATATAATATAAACTTTATATGGACATTTTATACTAATTGATGACCTATAACAGGTACAATCAGCGGTTCAGTGGTTAGTGTGTTGCTTTACAAAGTGCATGGTCACGCGGTTCGATTTCTCCGTCCCAGCGGGAAAGGTAATGAAAAAATTTTAAAATTATAAAGATCGTATAATTTTCTTCTACATTGTTTGGGTATTACAGGAAAAGTGTTAAGAACAAAAAAACCTTGTGATGTGAGAAAGATTGTGAATGGGAAAATAAATTAGCAAGAAAACAATGTTTTATTTTTTAGGTTTGTCTTTTATGAAATTAGTTTTTACATCATGGAGAATAACGTTTATCACAAAAAGTACTGTACTTTGTTCTTCCAAATATCACTTCGTTACAGCGAAAAACAAATGAGGAAAACAACCTTTGGTTTGTCTAAAAATTTCGTTTGGGAGGAAAGATTTATTTTTTTTGTGCGTGGTAAGACTTACTCTGAAAGTACTCGCTTATTTATTGGATTTTTTCACTGATATTTATTAAGCTTTGTTAATATATCGCTTTGTTAATTCCCCTACACAGAAAATAAATTCACGAAAATTTTTTCCAATTAAAGTCTTAATTGATGTTTAAAAATATGATTTCAATTAATAATTTAATAGATTTTTAATTGAAACAAAATCAATCACAAAAATTAATTATCAATTAATTTTTTAATTGGATCAATTATGTTTTTTTTTTAATTCAATTTCTTTAAAATAATTTTTTTAATTGATATTTCATCTCTGTGATTGAAGACATTTCAATTAAAAAAATAATTGGATCAATTAATTTCATAATTGAGTCAGAAAAATATTTTTTGTGTGTAATTTTAATTTTATCGAGTCTAGAGTTAAAGCTAGATAGGTTCCTAAAAACCTTTAACAACTGAGGTGAAATATATAATGTGGTGGTAGTAGATGTTACCTCTTTAATTTTTGGAAATGTGACGTAACGGTCTAAGTAAGCCTATCCTAACCTACATTGTATAACTCATTCTAAGCATTAATTGATTGACACATTCTCCTATTTTAATTCGATATATTCGACTCATTGATGCTCTGAAGGAAAAATATACATCGCAATTACTAAAATTCCTTCCGCAATTTTTTAAAATATCAAACAATCAGTCATTTAGCTAAAGCTGTAAAAGCCTATAGGGCAGCTGTTCTTTTCGCGATGCCTTAAATTAGCAACCTTTACCCTCCCTCACTCTCTCTCTCTTTTTTTCCTTGATTTTGGAATATTCGCAGTATAAGAACACCACCAATGTTCTTTGGCGCAAAAAGATCAACAAACTTGTTTTGTGATTTTTTTTGGCTTTGAGCTCATGACAAGCTTGACCCCTGGCTTTTTTGAGCCTCATTGTCCTCATGCATTTAAGTTTCAAAACAGATTTGGCGCGCAGGTTACTTGGGATGGTAGTCATTGTTTGGTCGTTTAAATTATTCTTTCTTTGCTTTTGCTCCAAAAAAAATAATGCGCGCAAAATTTACAGATTTTGTTTTAATGTAGTCTGATGGTATTTGCTGTTGTTGAAGGTTTTTTTTATGGATTTCATGAGGCAGGTGCAATATTCTGTGTTGAGCAAAGGGCATTGCAATAAGCCATCAAACAGCTTTACAATGAGCCATTTGTTCACATTTGGAGGAAGGTATAGTATCTTTGAAACCTTATTTTGTTGAGTTTACCATAAAATCTTTAATTCTTCGGTGGTATATTTTTGTGTGACTTTGGCTAACATAGTAAAACTACAAAGTTATGCACACGCAGAGAAGGAATATGATCATCTCAAACATGTTTCAAGAGCAAAATGTTATTTTTGTATGGTGACCATGTAACATGTTTATCACTAAAATGTTATTTTCTCGTCAAATATAACCTGCTTGCCGAAATCAGATACATGATTTCCGAGAAAATAACATGGTTGCGAAAACCATGTTACATGGTCACCACCCAAAAATAACATTTTGCTCTTAAAACATGTTTGAGGTGATCGTATTCCTTCTCTGGGTGTATATACTCTGTGCCAAATTTAAATAAGTGTCGGGTAATATAACCATATATTGGGGGACTATATGTATATGTATACACTCAAAAAACAGTGAACCCACCAGGAGAAAAATTTTGGAAATTTTTGTACAAAACGTCGATTTTAACTAAACTGTATTACAAATGCCGATATCAAGCCGATTTGACAAAAATAAGTACAGTGAACCCCTCAAACTTGGATNATATTTACATAACAACTATAGTTTTGTGTGTTTTTAAGTTCATTAGTTCTCCAACTACAAGCACTCTTCAGTTTCTTCCAGTGCTATGGCCACTGATGGAGGTAATTCAACTTCGAGTAATTTGGCAAAAGTTTCTGCATCTTCTTCATCGAGGTTGTCTTTGCCACAACTTCGTTCTTGCATTTCAATATCCAAAGTTCCATGTTGTCTTTGGAAGGATATGAGAAATATGGTTACCGATATAACAATGAATAAAACAGCAATGCCGGAACTTAGAATAATAATGGCAGTTGACTTGTTGGAACTATTGCTATTGGATACAGGCAGTGCTTTGCCGATTCCAGCGGATTCATCAGCTAAATTTCCATTAAATGTTTGGCCTGCATCTTGTGGTGGATAAGAGTCGAACATTGTAGCCACAGTATCATCATCCATAAGAGCAGTGTTAACTGAGCGTGATCCTTTCAAAGTTTTGGAAATATCATACTCTTCGCGGTTTTGCGATAGAGATTCAGTTGTACTGAGAAAATTAAGTTCCTTAGAATATTGCTCGTTTAGATATGTGGTAGTCTCGGGATTTATAATAGGTAAAGACTCGGTACTAGAGGATGGTATTTGATTTTTATGAGCGTCGTCATCATTCTCTTCGGCGCTATCATTCTCATTTTCATCAGATGTATCTTTCTTATATTCTTCTTCAGAATCTACGTCAACATCATCACTAGCTTGTGACATTTGATCTGCATTAGATGGGTTTTCTGAAGTAACTGTTTCCATGTTCGACTGAACATTTTCGTTACTTTGTTCCTCTGATTGGTTCTCGTTTACAGATTTGCCCTCTTGGTTTTCGTTACTGTCTTCAGAGATAGTTTTGGGGATATTTTCACTTAGATTTATTTCGTTATGAGGACTGACTTTGGGATTGTCTTCTTGGACCTCATTCGCACTAGCAATAGGCATAGTCTCTTCAATAATTGTGGGATTGGGAACCTCAATTATAATACCAGGTTGTTGCTGATCTACGTCGTGTTCCCTAGGTAAAACTGTAGTTTCAGGTACCTCGGCGTATATTTCATTTTCATCTAAAACTTTCTTTATAACAACGTGTTCAGTTTCTTCTGGAATTGAAGTAGTTTCCTCTTCAGCGATTATATCTAAAGATGTTTTTTGTTCTTTCTGCTCCGCAGTCAATAGGGTGTCATCCTCATTATTTGGTACAGTTGATGCAAGCGATTCGTCCAAGACAACTGACAAGGCTTCATCTTCTTCAGCAGATTGTTTATATTCATTATTTTCGGCTTCGTTTTCATCTAGAATAGCAATATCGGTGGCATGTGTTGTTGCTGATTCATGGACCTCTTCACTGGTTTCGGGTATGGTGAGATCTACTTCGGTTTCTTTACTTTTCGATTCTTGATCAGCAAGAATATTTGAGTTAGCATTTTGCTCGTCTGTTAATTCAGATACATTCTCATGTTCAACTCTAGCTTGTGCTTCGTTAGAAGAATCTGAGGAATTGGATTCGGAGGAAGATGCTGAAGACTCTTCGGGGGTTTGTTCATTCTCTAGATTACGAGCTCCGCGATTAACCTCCTCATTTCTTTTTCCATTACCAATATTAATATCTCCAATGTCAGATTCATTTTCGTTTTCTTCTTCGTCTCTTGGTTCTTGGTTATCAACGATACTTGGATTTGATGTTTCTTCTATCTCTAACTGATTTGATGTATGTTCCTCTTCGCTTAATGCAGATCTATTCTCATTTCCAACTTCAGGTTTTGCCTGGTGAGAAAAGTCGGAGGAATTGGATTCGGAGGATGATGCTGAAGATTCGCCACTGCCTTGCTTACTTTCATGAATATCCTCTTTATCTAGATTACGGGCTCCACGGTTATTTTCCATCATTGTTTCCCCGTTACCCAGATGTAAATCTTCAGTGATTTCAGTTACTTCTCCGCGGATTTCATCTGCTGCATCAGATTCATATTCTACGTCATCAGCAACTTCAGGAGGTACTTGTGCTTCATTCTGAGATGGATCTGAAAAACATGTTATTATTTAAAATGTTTACCACAACACAAAAAATTATTTTACCTTTCACTTTCTCATCGTCTTCAGATTTATGCTTGGTTTCATCATCTTTATGGGTTATATTTTCATTTTGGTCATCATCTGCATCCAGTTTTGGTGATATATCATTTTGATTTAATGTTGGTTCTATTAAATCTTCCTTCAGAGTTTCTCTTATTTCAGGTTCGGAAATATCTTTTAGAATTTCCAAAACAGGTGAAGGTTCCAAACCTTTTTCCATTTCGGTTTTCACAGAATTTCTAATAGATTCTTCCAAATTTTCCGTTGATTCAGCTTCTTTAGCACTTTGCTCAGAGTTTACATGTGGCGCTTGCACAACCGGATTCACTTCGACCATTGTGGAAAATATTTCATTATTAACATCCGGCTGCTCCATGTCAATAGGTTTATCCGATGTTGATACATGATCTAAAAAGTAAAATCAGATCAGTTTTTTAGTAAGCTAAAAAATAATTGTAAGTACTTTATTTAAATCGTAAATTTATTAATTTATATAAAATATTCTCATCATCGCGCTAATAATAATAATAAGCATCCCTAAAAACCGATCAGGGAATGACAAATTAAAGATTGTTTTTTTTTTTTAATTATAAGCAATTTGTCAGATTTTAAATTGTAGCTACATTTCAGTTGAGATGAGTTGATATTATCGGCGCCGGCATCGAGTGGCCAAAAGTCGTCAGCGGTCATTGTTGCCAGTATGTGAATGTGTATTAAAAATAGGTTCTGCTGTAGAAAATCAGTGATGATGTAAAAATTGATTAATATGTAAGCTGCAATAAGATCAAGATTTCGAAACACAATACCAGGAGGCTGGTGATCGTCTTCCAAACACTCGAGAAAAGAAAATGGGAGTTCGCTCACCATGTATGTGCGAACGAAAATTTACTTCTAAATACTGAATAATCGATAATAAAATTGGGTTATAAATCAGTATTAAGATCAACCATTTCCATAATTTATATTTTTATGGGATATATTGTCAAAATCAGTCACGAACATTGATCAGGTGACAACATTTGGTCCAGAATCCTTACGAAATGAGTTCACAATTGCAGAAAAACGTCGCAGCCAAACTGAGTAAAATTATAATTTAGCGCTTGGGCCCTTAAAAAAAATCATGTGTCCGTTTCTAGTCCAAATGCTCCATGGAATAAAGAGGAGTAACGTTTTCTGTTTTTAATTTTTGCTCGCTGTTCTTCGTTTGGAGCAATAAAAATAATGTATGTAAACCTGAATCTCTCTCTT
>PGFW01028071.1:9921-22426 GCA_003123925.1 Haematobia irritans
GGTCTTTGGTCTGTAATTCAAAGACTGAGTTCTTGGTCGGCAGTTCAAACACTGAGTCTTCGGTCAAAAGCTACAATAAAGTTTTGCCACTAACACGGGTTCTTTGGTCTGCAGTTCAAAAACTGGGAATACTGAGACTTCGAAGACTGGCGTCTTCCTTCCTGTAGTTCAAACACGGAAACTTGAATATTATTGTCTGCAGTTCAGTAAAGATTCAAACACTGAATGGACAATTAGAATAACTTTATATCACAGAGATATGCGACTTCTAATATTAAGCAAAAAACCGCATTCGTAATGTAAAATCTTTGGGAACTCACTAATATTTAAATGAGTCGCAAAACCTAAAATGCATAGAACGCAAAGAAAATATAGGGTAATAACAATCAATATTTTACCAAATGTTCCACCCAAGTGGTGTTATCACCAGTTATTATTTCCATATGAAAGAGTCTCACTCCTATCTGTTCATCGCCATCAGATTTCGCATTCCTCGGTTTCATCTCGTACCATATGATCTTGGTTTGTTGGAAAACTTCGCGAAGAAATCCAACGTCCTCGTCATACGTTCATCCATATTTTGACATGAATATCCTGTAAAGATTGACAGACAGGAGAGGAAAAACGTCCACAAGGAATTATCCATTCCACGAAGGCGCCCTGCCTTAGCCAGTACATCTGCTTCCTCATTTCCCATTATTCCACAGAGCCTATGTACCAGTAATGGAGTTACATTATGCTGTTAGTGAGAACGCGGCTCAGCCCTCTAACGACAGCGACTGACTACATGGATCTTATGTCCGCATTGTCCCAAGGCCTTTATAGGCTGCTTGAGTGACTGGTGAAGAAAGCTAAATATCCCTTCTGAATAACGGTCTCATAAAAGCGAGACTCTGCAGCTTTGTGGATTGCCGAAATTATCCGCCTGAAAAGATACTACAATCGCGACCTAATTTTATACGCTCTCGTATTCCTAGTTCCACTGCAATAAATCCGCTACCAGTTCCTTCGTCAATTAATCGATCCGTCCTGAAAATTATATATTAAGAAGTTTCGAAAGTATCCTTCTTTTGCCATCCGCTGCTTCATAATATATCTGGACTTAAGGTGATAAAACATGTTCACGCCATAAAGTCTGTCACTCTATGTAAGCTTGACAAAAAGTTCTGGTGTCTACAACTCGAGGCTTTCCAGTGAAGATCCAAAGCTTTAAGGCCCTCGAGTGTCACCTCTGCTATTTTTCTTTATATGCAATCCGAGTAGACAAACTCCGCCATCCATCAGTATCTCTAAAGTGCCGTTCCTATTATCCTATTTATTTTCGATATATGATTTTGCCACATGTGGCAGGTTTTATTACCTCAGTATAAAGCCAATTAAAAAAGGGAAGGATGTATTCCCCCTCTTTCCCCGACTAATTTCTGATAATAGCACAATGCCGCATAGAACCTTCTTAATGGGCGGTATTTTCTATCCAGTCAGTTTAGAGTCCCAGAGAAGTGGCCATACCTTTATGATTTCGAGAGACTGCGAATTCGTCCCTTAAATTCATAGCTTTGTATCCAATGATCTTTTTGTATTGTGAAGGGTACCAGTTCTGTTTTCCCATGGTTAACACTCAATCAGCATATCCTGGTTCAGTCTGAAAGAATAGCTGGAAACCTTACTTAACACACGGAGATCGTATCCGGGAATTTCTCGTGCCAATTAAGTTTTTGATTGAAGTGATTTGAAGTGGCGTCTAATTTTCCTTGGTTTTCCGTTCCGTTTTGTTGTTTTGGCAAGATTTTGTTGTCCTTGTGTGGGCTGGGCCTTCGTGGGGGTTTCAAGACCATCTTCTATGAAAAGAATCCAATGAGGTTTTATATCTACCGCAAAGTTATATGATAGGCGCGAATTTTGACACTCTTTTCATACAGATTAGACCCGTATATGTGCTCTAATGCGAACTCGAAAAAAATGAAATGCGGCCGGGTTTTTTTTTTAACCGAACTAGATATTTTGTTCTATTAGACCAGACTTCACAGTGGCGATTCTGAACAGTGATAAAGGTGGCCGGTCTCGTCTTGGGAGTTTAAGACTTTTCCTATGGATAGTGCCCACAGCTGGCTAACGTTAAACTGACACTATGAATATGGGGCCCCATGAAGATTAGCCCAAAAGCTTTAATGGAAGTTATTACAGATATGCAATTGTGAAAATAAACCCAATGCTTTCTAATGAAAAGTAATCCACCAATTTCTTTTGAGATTGGATTCACGTTGCCACTGCGTATACCAAATTTGGTTTTAAAAATTTTAACCAAAAACTACAGATTATTTCTTATAGAAAATTTTTTTAAAATTTTATTTCCAGTAGAAAATTTGTCAAAATTTTATTCCTATAGCAAAATTTTGTCAAATTTAATTTTCTAATAAAAATAAAATGTCTAATATATATAATAAGTTTTGGGCAAAATTTATTTCTATCCAAAATGTTGTCAAATTTATTTCTAAATAGAGAAATTTTGTCAAAGTTTATTTCTGCAGAAATTTTGTCAAAAGGTTCAAGTGTGGTTCACTTTGGGTTTGTGATCTTACGCAGAATTTGTTCTGATAATTGGTTTTTAGCTTTGCTGGGCAAGGATGGAGAATGAAGGAATGTGTAATTCCGAAAGCCTGCGTCCATTCAACCATATTGCAGTCTATAGGGCTTTGCCAAATACATTTTACAAAATTCTTTTCCTCTGTTGTTTAAAGCTTGTCTTGTAGTTTTAGTCAATGGGGGGCAATGTTTTTAAGCTGAGGTCAAAAAAACAAAATATGATTGAAGTACAAACCAACAATAACCAAAACAAAACAAAATTCTTATTTCTATAGAAAATTTTGTCAAAATTTTATTTGTACAGAAAATTTTTGCTCAAATTTATTTTCTATAGAAAATTTTGTCAAATTTTATTTGCTATAGAAAATTTTGTCAAAATTTTTTCTATGAAAATTTTGTCAAAATTTTATTTCTATAGAAAATTTTTTCAACTTTTATTTATAGAAAACTTTGTGAAAATTTTCTTTTATACATATTTTATTCTATATGAAATTTTGTCAAAAATTTATATCTATAGAAAATTTGTCAAATTTTATTTCTATAGAAAAATTGGTCAAAAATTTTATTTCTATAAGAAAATTTTGTCAAAATTTTATTTTATAGACATTTTTCAAATTTTATTTCTATAGAAATTTTTCTCATATTTTATTTCTATAGAAAAATTTTGTCAAATTTTATTTACTATAGAAAATTTGGCAAAATTTTATTTCTATAGAAAATTTTGTCAAATTTTTATTTCTATAGAAAATTTTGTCAAAATTTTATTTCTATAAGAAAATTTTGTCAAAATTTTATTTCTATAGAAAATTTTGTCAAAATTTTATTTCTATAGAAAATTTTGTCAAGATTTTTCAAATAGAAAATTTTTGTCAAATTTTATTCTATAGACAATTTTGTGAAGATTTTATTTTTATAAAAAATTTTATCAAAATTTTATTTCCATAGAAATTTTGCAAATTTTATTTCCAATAGAAATTTTGTCAAAAATTTTAAATCTTCTATAAAATTTCCGTCAACTTTATTTCATAGAAAATTTTGTCTAAATTTTATCGTTTCAACAATTTTGGATTTATTTGTTTGGCTTGAGGTCAATGGACTAATGAAAAATGCTGGTGTTAAAAATGTTTTTCATTACTTTTTTATTGAAATATTGCCTATTCTCGATATGTTCGCGAGAATATTATATTTTAGCAAAGTAATAGACTTTCTCCTTACAAATGCTCATGTCTATATAAAATATTTCACATTTTTTCTATTAGAAATTTTCTCAAAATTTTATATCTATAGAAATTTATTTCTAGAGAGACATTTTCTCAAAATTTATTCTACTAGAAAATTTTATCAAATTGTATTTCTATAGACAATTTTATCAAAATTTTATTTCTATAGAAAATTTTCTCAAAATTTTATTGTGCTATAGAAAATTTTGTCAATTATTTATTTCTATAGAAAATTTGTCAAAATTTTATTTCTATATGAAATTTATCAAATTTTATTTCTATAGAAAATATTTTGTCAACTTTATTTCTATAGAAACATTATGTCAAAATTTTATTTCTATAGATAAATTTGTCAAAATTTTATTTTCTATAAAAAATTTGTCAAAATTTTTTTTCAATTAGAAAATTTTGTCAAATTTTATTTCTATAGAAAATTTTTGTCAAAATTTTATTTCTATAGAAGAATTTTGTCAGATTTTATTTCTATAGAAAATTTTGTCAATTTTATTTCTATAAACAATTTGTCAAGATTTTAATTTTTATACAAAATTTATCAAAAATTTTATTTCCATAGAAAATTTTGTCAAAAATTTTATTCCATATAAATTTTGTCAAATTTTATTTCTATAGAAAATTTCTCAACTTTTATTTCAATAGAAAATTTTGTCTAAATTTTATTTCAACATTTTGGGAATTATTTGTTTGGCTTGAGGTCCCATGGACTTAATGAAAAATGCTGGTGTTTAACTGTTTTTCATAGCTTTTTAATTGAAAATATTGCTATTCTCGGATATTTCGCGAAGATATTATATTTTACAAGTAATAGGACTATTCTCCCCCTTACAATCTCGATGTCTATATAAAATATTATCACATTTTAATTTCTATAGAAATTTCTCAAAATTTTAATATGCTATAGGAATTTTATTTCTAGAGAACAATTTTCTCAAAAATTTTGATTTCTAATAGAAATATTTATGCAAATTGTATTTCTTATAGACAATTTTATCAAAAATTTTTATTTCTATAGAAAATTTTTTCAAAATTTTATTGCTATAGAAAATTTTGTCAATTATTTATTTCTATAGAAAATTTTGTCAAAATTTTATTTCTATAGAAAATTTTATCAAAATTTTATTTCTATAGAAAATATTTTGTCAACTTTTATTTCTATAAGAAAATTTTGTCAAAAATTTTATTTCTATAGAAGATTTGTCAAAATTTTATTTCTATAGAAAATGATCAACTTTTATTTCATAGAAATTTTGTCAAAATTTTAATTTCGATAGAAATTCTCAAAATTTTATTTCTATAGAACATTTGGTAAAATTTTATTTCTATTGAAAATTTTGTCGAAATGTATTTGCTATAGAAAATTTTAGGTCAAAATTTTTATTCCTATAGAAAATTTTGTCAAAATTTTATTTCTGTAGAAATTTTCCAAATTTTATTTCTATATAAAATTTCTCAAAAAAGTTTATTTCTGTATGTCAACATTTTATTTTTATAGAAAATTTATCAAAATTATTTCTAATAGAAAATTTTCTCAAATTTTTTTTCTATAGAAAATATTTCTCAAAAATTTTATTTTCTATAGAAATTTTCTCAAATTTATTCTATAGAAAATTTTCTCAAAATTTTATTTCTATACAAAATTTTCTCAAAATTTTATTTGCTATACAAAAATCTTATCAATAATTCTATGCTATAAGAAATTTTTTTTTTTTAATTTAGTTTTAAAGAAAATTTTTGTCAAAATTTTAATTTCTATAGAAAATTTTGTTAAAAGTTTATTTCTATGGAAAATTTGTGAAGTATCTTATACTGAGTAACACATATACATATTTTTTTATAATATATATATTTTGCCCATGATTAAGGGTTCACTTTCACATAACAAGGTTTCTCAAATCAAAAATGAAAATAAGCGCTAATTTTTAATTTTGGGGTTGATTTTCATGCCGTCCATTTTTATTGAACTTATTTTCGTGGGGCCCAGTTTCAATGTAGGTTTTTGCCCGTTGTTTTCATGTGGTTTTTGGTGGGCTCATTTTCCTGGGGCTATTTTCATGACCCACGTGGAACTCAAGTAATAAAAACATATTTTAATTTTGCAGAATTTAATATTTTTTCAATCATTTAAGGTTCATTTTTACAAGGTCTTGTAAATCAAAAAGTGAAAAGTGAAGCCTTAATCTTGTTTTGGATTCCATATTTATGATTCTCTTTCTTTGCGTTTATTTAGGGAGCCTTTTCATATTTTGGGGGTTGATTTCACATTTTAAATATGAATTTATGTTCAATCGAAATAATCCTCATTTTAGGACTTTTTTATAAAATTTTTCTTCTGTGAGATTAATATTCTCAGTGAACAGAATGGTTTCTACGTATGCTTTCTTCTTGGATTTTTTGGTAGAGATTTTTTATTGTGTTTTAAATGATATATTAATGACTTTATTTATTTTTATTCCCAGCATTTGACATTTCCATTATGTGAGTGAATGAATGTTTGATGTTTTGTGCGATGTAATGTTGGTAAGTGTGTCATAAACATGAACACCAATTTCACTCATAACCTTACCTTACTGTTTTACATTTTTGGCCCCTCCTCAACTTTTCTTCTCTTAATATAACAGTAGAGGAATTTTTATTGGTAATTATTAAGAAATGAAATAGAGATTCAAATAATTTTACGCAATATTTCTACTGTTGATAATACAAAGGACTTGACGACTAAATGAATCAACAGGATATCAAAATTAAATTTTTGTTAGCTAAACTTGCTTTTGGCGAAGAAGAAATAAGCTTAAATTATTTTTTGTAGCAATTCTTCCACTGTTTTTATGTCATTGCATAAAATGGCCTTAAGTATAATGTGGCACGTGTCCGCAGCAAGTCATTGTCAAAAATTATATATTTTTTGTTGTGATAATTTAAATGATTATATTTGTTTTATTTATTTGATATAATCGTAACATAGCTCTACTACATCCATCCAAACTTACATTATGCGAACAATTGTAAATGTCAGAAGAAAAAATATATTCTAAATGCAGGGAGGATGTTTCTATGGATATTGGTTTGTTACCTACATTACCGCTTCCATAGCTTTGGAATAAATAAAAGAAATCGTATCCGTAATCTTTGTTAACAAAGGATAACCTTAACATGACTCGAAATTGTTCCGTAAGGAAAAAGATTTGGACTTTCAATAGAAAGATCCCTTTAGGAATTTTGTACTCCAACGCCAAAGATACAGATTTAGAATAGTACGGCGTTTGCGGGTTCCGTGTGGCCACAAAGCGGGTCCTCTAGCTTCCAATAAAAAATCAATATTATCTACATTTGTTACTTTCACTCAGTTTTTGATCGCTACGGGATTTGATATTTTATCATGAAATTATTTCAAAACTAAAGTCGTCAAAGCTTCGAAGTGCAGGTCAAACGTTTGTTTTGACGGTGAAGGCAAAGTCTCCGAGTCTTTGAGTCGTGAGACCCCAAGTTTGAATTGCAGTCCGAGCTTCTCTGCGTGATTAGCTGCAGATCAAAGTCACAGTATTGGAATCGTTGAATTGAAATTATCCAAGCTTCAGTATTTGAGCTGCAGACGAAATCTCAGCGGTCAAGATTGAAAGAGCGTGAACTGCGGGCCGTACGGATTGAGTAACCTGAGGCCGAAGTATCAAAAGTTTTGAACTAAAGACCGAAAGTTTGAATTGTAGTCCGAGCTGTCTGGATTGAAAAGTCTTAATTTTTTACTGCAAATGATTGAACTGCCGACCGAAATCTCAGTGCTTGTAATAAGAGAGCGAAGTCCTAGGTGCTGAACTAGCAGACCAAAACCCTCAGTTTTAATTGTTTTCAATGCAACCGCTGATCCTGCAGTAATTAATTGATAATACAGAAGTCTGTGAGGTTCAACTGAAAATACATTCGAAGCGTATGATGGCAGAGTGAAATCTCAGAGGTAGAAATATCTCAATAATACACTGGAAATAGAACGTAAACTGAATCAGTTCCAGTGCAAGAATTTCTGCGTTTAAACTTTTATCGCAACATCTCAACTGTTTGACCTGCAGATGCGATGTCTCAGTTCTTGAAGTGCAGTCAAAAACTTTAGTGAATGCCTGAACTACAGGAAAACGACAGTTTGAAATGCAGACTAAAGTACCTGCAGAAGAAAGTCCCATTATTTGAATAGGAAAGATTCCGTGTTTGAAGTTCAACGCCATAGAGGCAAAACTGTAGACTTAAAACTCAGCATTTGAATTAAAATAGATGTCTTAAATGTTTAAACTGCTGACCAAAGTCTCAGTGCTTAAATTGAAGAGAGAAGCCCAGTGCCGGAACTACAGAACAAAGTCCTCAGTTTTCAATTGTTGCAACTACAGTCTTAAAGCCTCAGTAAATTTGAGCTTATGGAAAAGAGAAAGTCCGCAGTGCCGGACTACAGAAACAAAGTCTCAGTTTTCATTGTTGCAAACTACAGTCTGTAAGCCTCAGTATTGAGCTGAATAAGCCGAGTGTTTAGAAAGGCTCTACTGCACAAAGAATCGAAGCATTTGCTCTGATGTTCCAATGGATAATGGATAGTCAAATTGAAAGTCTCAAGTTTTTAGAACTACAGATCGAAAAATTCTGGCTTGTAAAATTTGCAAACAACGTATCAGTGAAATGAAGATGTGATGTCTCTTTGTCTCGTCCGAAGCACCGTGGTGCAATGGTTTAGCATGCCCGCCTTTGCCATACACAGGTAGTGGGTTTGGATTCCTGGCTTCGACCGAACAACCAAAAAAGTTTTTCAGCCGGTGGGTTTTATATTATCCAACTCAGTAATGCTGGTGAATTTCTGAGGGTTTCAAATCTTCTCTAAGTGGTTTCACTGAATGTGGAACGCCGATCGGACTCGGCTAATAACAGGAGGTCCTTTGTCATTGAGCTTAAACAATGGAATCGGGCAGCACTCAGTGGAATAAGAGAGAAGTTCACCAAGTGGTTATCACAAATGAACTGAATAGTCTAAGTGAGCCTGATACATCGGGCTGGCAACCTAGCCCCCCCCCGCCCTAACCTCGTCCGAAGTGTCGACCAAAGTCGATCAGTGTTGTAAAGTGGAGACGCTAAGTCTCAGTGTTAACTGGCGGATCGAAGTCATTGTAGCTGCTAAATTTGAACTTGAAACGAAAGACAGACTTAACCTGGTCTTGGAAAGTTTCTGTATTTAAAGCTACCATGACGGCTTTAGTTTTGAACCAAGTCCCTGTTGTAAGTTGAAGACCAATGACTTCATGACAAAACTTCTCAAAATCTCAGAATTATAACTGCAGTCCTTGAATTGCAGGCCGGAAGATGGAAATTTCCGTCTTTGAACTATTAGAAGAATTCAAAGTGAACTGCAGGATGAAATCTCGGAGTAGGAACAGCTCGACCTTGGAACTATTTATATATATATTTCTAATTTTTAACTACGAACTAAAGTGCACACCTAAATGTCTGTGTTTGAACTGTGGAGAAATTTTCAACTTCCGTTGAAAGACCAGGCTTAAGACTCAGTATTTGAATTGAAGATGGAAGTGTCCACGTTTGAACTAGAGGAATACGCCATACCGAATTTTGTGTTTTGAACCAAACGAAGGCCCAGAATTCCAGCTTTTGAACTACATACTAGAGATGGCGTGTTTGAAACCAAAGAAAAATCTTAGGCGTAGTCTCAGAGTTTTACGTAATCTCTCGTGTCCGGTCTCAGGTTGGTATAAGCCGAACCGAAAATCTTTACTGACAACTGGAAACCGGAAAATAGAACTTCCCTGTAGGAAAAACGATAGTTTGAATTGAAGACCGAAATCATTATTGGACTGCAGATTGAAGTTTCAGTATTCGTTCTGGAGAAATAGTTCCCAGTTGAATTTCAGACTAAAGGTTTGAAGACTAAAGCCTAAGTGGCCAAACTTTGGGCTTAAACCTTAGTATTTGAAACGGCAGGATCGAGAGGACTGGAGTGTTTGAACTGCCGAAAAAGAATGCGGTGTTGGAATTGCCTGCCAAAGACCAAAGTACAGATGACATTCTCAGTATCAAAACTGCTAGTTTAAGTCTCAGTATTTGAACTGCCATATTGTTACGTCTCCCACAACTCCGTTACCAAGGCAGACTCCGACAGCTCAACCAAACATCTCAGTAGGTCCCAACCCATCTGCCTCAGTACAAGGGGACGAACAATAAAAGAATAACACAATTCACTACTGAACAAAATGGCCAAGAACTACGACAAACAACATAATTAACGCACGTCTTGATAGCGGAAGATTACGTGTTATATACCCCACACTGCCCACCCCTTCTAGATCCTTACCATCCCAAACAACTGTATTTTCCTAAGGACGCCCTGCCAGATAACAACCCACCATACTCCACTTACCAACCCAATGTTAGCCTCGGCTTGTGTTTGCCTACAGATCGTGCTTTCAGTGTCAGAGCTGTAAATCGAAATCATACTGCCGAACAAGTCTTTGACCTCAAACTGCAGCGCAAGATTTGAACTTCGCAAGTTTCAGGTTAACCAGTATTTGAAGTGTGGATGGTTAGGTTAAGTTAGGTTAAAGTGGCAGCCCGATTAAGTTTCAGGCTCACTTGGACTATTCAGTCCATTGTGATACCACATTTAACTAAAAGTTGCTATTCATATGCGCACTTCTAGTTTTAACCACTGAACCTTCTCTATTATGTTCTTTTGTTGAACCAACCAGATTGTTCAAAAAAAATTAACAGACTGCTTAAGATAACGTTTTCCAGGTCCGCCAGTAATCTAAAGCTATATGCCCCTAAAATTCGCTACACCTACACAAACTGCAAGGACACTCAGCGACAAGAAGGTGTTTAATTGATTCCTTTCCCTCCGCTCATAACAATAGTCATTATACTTGGCACCATAGTTTTTGCAAATGTTCGCCTATCAGGCAGCGACCCGTTATAGAAGATATCAGGAGTGATATCTGACGTCTTGAGAGCACTAGCATATTTAGTGTGCGGTTCAAGTTTAAATGGGGCCATATTTGCATGGTGTCGTTACAACCCTTGCGATTCTCCCATCGAACATTTGCCATCATGACAGCCTTCTCACGCAATAAGAAGGCTTTGTAAGTTGCCAGAGACATATCCAAGCAGATTCTAGTTCCCCCTGGAATATGTACGATAGTTCTAGGCCTTGTTAACTCATCTGCTCGGCAGTTGCCCGGTATGTTCCTATGGCCAGGCACCCATAAAGGGTGATACGGTCAATATTTGGTCAATATAAACTTGACGTATTTCTTTCAATTTTGGCATTTAAAAACCTGAACACCCATTTTTGAAGGGTGTGGTGTGTTTAGAAATGTTGCTCCTATTTTGATTTTGGAATTCATCTCTTCAGTTGTCAAAATGCCGTCGCAAGCAAGAGAGGCAGCGTATCAAATTTGCTCGCGCATCGCGAAAATCTGAGCTACTCGCACCAAAGCTGGCAAAATCGCTAAAAGTTGCCAAATCAAACCGTTACAAATGGAATTTAAAGTGGATTGGGGAAACGTTATGTCCCGACAGCCAGGAAGTCTGGATCGGGGGAAAATCGAAAACCGGAAGCCGCTGAAGACGACCAAAGCAGAGTGCGGTAGTTTCAAGCGAAACCCCTAAGCTCTCTCTCCGAGATGCCGGCAATAAGCTGGGTGTATCGTCTACAACGCGTGCATCGAGCCAACAAAACGTCCGGCTTCGTTTTTACAAGAAGGTAGTGACTCCAATCGCGATGAGTAAACAAAATACGAGCGGCCAAAGCGGCGAATCCCGGGGAGCTGTACCAACAGGACGATGCTGACGAAGTTTGACTGCGTGTTAAATGGACGACGAAACCTACGTCAAAGCCACTACAAGCAGGCTTCCGGGAACAGGAGTTTTATACGGCAAAAGGAAGGGGAAAGGTAGCAGATATTTTAAGCATATAAACTGTCAAAAGTGCATAAAATATGATTTGGCACCATCTAATACCTGTGGCCTTGAAAAAGCAGCATTTTCTAGCTTCCGGACTGTCAAGAGGGCAAGAAATTTACGTGAAAAGACTGTGTTTGAATAAACGTCTCTGGCCGCCCCCGCCCGCCCCCCCCCCCCCCGCCCCCGCCGCCCCGCCCCGCCCCCGCGGCCTTTCTGATAGAAACACGGTGTTTCCGTACTGTTTTTGGCCGGATTTGGCATCTTTCCATTACGGTAAAAAGGCCATGGAGTGGTAACGCGCGCCAAACAACGTGCAGGTCGTTCCCAAAGGACAAGAACCCTCCAACACGCCAGAGCTCCGCCCAATTGGAGAAATACTGGGCTTTGTCAAGTGAACCTAAAAGAAAGACCAAAAAAAATCTGCTAAGGACGAGCAGCAGTTCAGGCAAACTGGCTTTTCTGCAGGCGAGAGGTGGACAAGGTGCTGTTTTAAAATCTGGATGGCAGGTGCTAAGCGTGAGCCCGGCAATTCGAGATGTTGGAAAAAGCCGAAAGCCCTAATCTGACTATTTTTTCCTGAATTTATACTAATTGAATTGTTTTTTCTCTGTACCAAATTTTGACGTATCCCTTTATTAGGTGAATATTGTACTGCCCTCAAGCCATCTCGTAGAGAAGATTTGCGTGCAGTCGAATGGCCGTTTTCGAGTTAAGGAACAAAAGAGTCCAGTGTGGATTCAATT
>PGFW01028074.1:37612-50531 GCA_003123925.1 Haematobia irritans
TTATAAGTTTTATGTCAAGCACTAACTAAAAGCCTTCACTGAATTTGCACAGGCGCGTTTTTTCCGATTTCATTTTTTTACGGGAGGAATGTGATGGCGTAGTTGGAGGCAAATGTTGATGGTTGCTGTTACGTCTTTTATTATGAAGACAGCCATGTTTGTTTTTTTGTTTTTGTTGTTGTTGTTGTCCTATAGTATTTCAAGGCAAGGAAACAGCTTTCAATGCGCTCTCCAGTTATCCTTGAAAAATTACGACTTTTACGCAGAATGGATGGCATAGGGAAGAAAACTTGTTGACAAAAATGAGAACAAAAACCAAAAAACCACTCAAACTTTATGTGTTACGACGAGAGGGCACACAATTAATGGGCGATTTCGTTCGTGTAGTTTAATCCATGTACTTTAGTTTCTTTTTTTTTTTTGGCAACCATACCATTCTTCCTTTGCATGCATGTGGATATATGGCAGTTTGTATATTTTTATAAGCAGCCATTCATTCAACAACGCCTTATGGTAATAAAATCTCGAACTACAACCGGCAGTCATGAGTGGCTACCGCAGCAGTTTGAAATTCAATACTGATTCACTGTAGTCCTAAGTTAAAAAGGGGTTTCTTTTACAACGATGTCATTGCAAAGCCAAACCTTTGCCTGGAATCTGGGGAATTTTTAATTGAAGTATAGAATTTGAATATCGTAAACTTGCAGTCCATGAGGACTAATGGATGCATGCATTTTTCTATATTGGCAATTGTTGTAGTTAATTGAATTTTAATCTCATTGAATTTTTTTTTGAGGTAAAACAGTAGGGCGCATTTTTTATCAAGGAGTATTGCAGTTACGAAGGCGTTGCTAATTTTTCAATGAGAAAAACTTGTTACCATTGCCACCGCCGCCATAATATATGCATTTGCTTTTGTATGCTATACTGCTGACATATAGGCATTGTTCCTCGATTTATGGTGGATGTCGAAGGCTCATAATGGGTGAAAATATCATGCAAACATAATGGCTGCTTAATGCAGTTTGCCATTACTAGGAAGAGAGAGAGATCCGATTCCACTGTTAAAACTCGAAATGACCGAAGGGACCTCTTTTTAATAGCCCGAGTCCGAAACGGCGTTCCACATTCTAGTGAAACCACTATGAGCAGAAGCCTTTGAAAAACCGCTCTCTCAGAAAATGTTCACCAGCATTAACTGAGGTGGATAATGCCACGCGCTGAGAAAACTTTGTTGGTGTTCGCGGTGCGTAGCAAGGAATCGTAACGCCACGACCGTTGTGTATGCAAGGCGGGCCATTGTTTTTTGGCGATGCTAACTCAATTGCCACGCAACGGTGGCTCCTCGTATGTTGCTTCTTCAAGTCTGTTCGACATCGGTATTCAGATCATGATTCCCAAAATGGACAGCTGAAATCCTACTTCTCTAATGTTTATTCTTGCTATCCACTTATCATAAGTTCTCTGCTTGGTATTTCGCTTCCTTGCTGACTTAATCCGCACATTTTCCGAAACATTTCTTTGATGCAGATTTTGTCCTAAGCCTGAAAATTACTCAAAATACTTTAAAAGTATGATGATTTATAAATAGCAGTTCGTTTAGGGAACAAAACAAAAACCACATTGCTGTTCCCAGTGGATAGGTTAATATTAAGCAAGGAAACAGCAATCGATTTCCATTCAACCATTGCCTGTTGTCTGTCGGGGTGTCTGTGCTGCCAGCTTTCTTGCCGTTTTTTCCTCCAATAGTTGCTAATAAATCCTTTCAAAATCTAATTAAACATTTTCCCCTTTTTTTTGACCAGCTTTAATAAATTTAATAGATATTTTTCCAACTGGCCCCACTGGTCCATTTCTTTCCAATCCATCATTCATCATCAGCAATATTATAGTACACATTCAATTACAATACATGTTTGTTCTTTGCTGTCTGTGGTCGTCGAAAATTCATCCCTCTTATATTTTTACAAACTAATTGATTTACAAAATTGGTCTTCACCAAAAAGCATATCCTGAGATACTAAGAGAAGAGAGAGAGAGGGTGGGCATAGGACGAATAACAGAGAACCATTCATCATCCCACGGCCATGCCCGCTTCTTCAAGTGAAGCGTAAGCGACAAGAACACTGACCCTTCCTCTCTGGACGGCATGTGTGTCATAGCAGGAATGATGGCAATGGGTATCGTCCGATTTCATAGAAGCACACGCTTGTTTAGTGTCTAAGAGAGATGAATTTTGCTGATTAATTTTCATAGGGCAATATGCCTGAGCCAAAGCGTTCAGCATTATAATGGCTCAGGAAAAAACAATAGGCCAAGTATTGCTGATTGATATGTGTCTTTAACTTTATGGTCATGCGATACTTTAAAACCTTTATTATTGATTACATTAGTAAAATATAGTTCCACTTGAGATTTATTTTTCGAGTTTTTTCTTTGATTTCACTTTGTTTTTGGGAAATTGGCCAATTAATTGCTTTCAATTAAATTGGGGAAGTTGGATCTAGTAATAAAAATAAGCATGATTGTGGTCTTTTATTGTATAGCTGCATATCCTGCATGGGATCGTATACCAAGGAAAAATCAAGACGACTAAAGAGCAAATCGAAAGCTAAACCGGAAATATAAAAAGGAAATCATTATCAAGGTTTGCTAGGTTTGTTTCTATTCGAGTGTGTGAGTTAAAAATGGCATAATAAACAAATATCCTTGGATTGTGTTTTCCTTCAACGAAACTCGCTTTTAGTAGTTCTATAGCCAATTACAAATTAACCAATAGTTATGTAGAGTGAGATTCGCAATTAATGCAACCTTCCTAATACAAGCAACCGAGGCCTGGGGTCGACACTGCGATGTGTTAGATTCCATGTAGCCACTTTTGTACGTATGATGTTGATGTCCTGTATATTACTAGATGTGTTACTATTTGCAGTTTTCTTCTAGCATTTCACAATTAACAAAAAAAAAAAAACAAAACTTATTTATACTCCTGTACCACAGTAGTGGTGAAGACGGTATAAAAAAGTGGCCACAAAACGTGGTCATTTACAACAATACGGTGCACAAATTGAATTTAAAAATGTGGCACGATTTTTTTAATAAAAAAATCGAATTAAATTAATTTCTGCATTTTGGAGTTAGATCTACATAACCACTTACTCTCATTTTCATCCAAAATAACTCATGAAGTTAACAATTTGGCAGAGAACCGCAATACACGTAATGGTAGCTTATTTTGTGCGCAACGTTCTTTTTGAATTCGCAAAAAACAGCTACAGCTGTTTTTTGCATTAGAGAAATTTCGTGTCCATTCATATTTAGTATGCAATTTTTCCCTTCTAGTTCCCGTCATATATGTTTTCGAAGCAGATATGTAGCACGCGCCCTTAAAGTAGTGCAAAATTTAAGGGCGGTCCTGCATATCAACCCTGTGTAAAACATTATTGAGAATGAAAGGAAAAAATTGCGCACACAATATTGTATGGACACGAAAAATAAGTGCAATTGTGCCACACTGATTTGGAAAGAGTGACACGTTTTTTATAAAGATAAAAAACTACGAAGATTAACATTATTTCTGCAAAGCTAACAACTCCTTGGAAGGTTGTTTTTTGGCCAGAGTACCCAATAATACGTAATTATATTTTTCTTTCTTAAGCATACATTAAAGGTCAGGTTAACAATTATGGTATAAGAAGGAAACATTACATAGCAAATACGTGATTGGGACATGAAAACTCCCCCAGAGAAAAACTAGCGTAAGTAAGCTGCCCTTTTCGAATTTCCTAAAAAAATGTCAACAAAAAAGTCATTACCAAAAGCATGTCACCAAAAGTAGCAACTTGATTTTGGTAAAGTGCACATTCCGTTGTACGAAAATCAAAACAAAATATAGCGAATTACATTAATTTCTTATAGTTCAGAATAGATCTAAACACCATTTACATCTACGTTGAAAGTTAACAAATTGGCCAGACTAAACCCGATATAGAGTAATTAAATAGAGTTTTTAGTCTGTTGTATAAACTTTAAGGCGTTGTACGTTCGTCTTGAAAAATTTAGAGAAAGAGAAAGAAACATATGCCTACAAAAAAAAAAAACGGTTCAGCAAGACAAAACGTAGTCAAAAAAGCAATGAAAATGTTCTTTTTTAGTTTAGGTGGTGATGCAAAAGTCGGCTTATAATTCAAGAATTTTAATATTGTATGGGTCTGTTCCATTAGGGTGGATAGTCTTCTTTTTGGCTGCAAAATTTTACTTCCTTATAGGAAATTTGTAAACTTTAATTTCTATAGAAAAATTTTGTCAAAATTTCATTTCTATAAGAAATTTTTTCACCATAGAAATTTTTGTCAAAATTTTCAATTTCTATAGGGAATTTTGCTCAAAATTTCAATTTCTATAGTGCGAATTTTGTCAAAATTTCACTTTCTATAGGAAATTTTGTCAAAATTTGTCATTTCTATATAGGAATTTTGTCAAAATTTCATATTTCTTATAGTGAAATTTGTGTCAAAATTTCAATTCTATAGCGGAAATGTGTCAAATTTCATTTCTATAAGGAAATTTTGTCCAAAATTCATTTCATAAGAAATTTCTCAAAATTTCATTTCTATAGAAAATTTTGTCAGAATTTCATTTCTATAGAAATTTTTGTCGAAATTGTCATTTCTATAGGAAAATTGTTGTCAAACATTTCATTTTCTAAAGGAAATTTTGTCAAAATTTCATATCTAAAGGAAATTTTGTCAAAAATTTCATTTCTATTGAAAATTATCGTTCAAAATGTCAATTTATAGAATAATTTTGTCAAAATTTCAATTTCTATAGAATATATTCGTTCAAAATTTTCCCATCATTTTAAAGAAAAATCCGTTGTGCAAAATTTCATTCTTAGAAACATTTTAATAAAAAAAATTGTACTTGTCTAATAGGCAAATTTTGTTCAAATAAATTTTCCAATTCCATAGTGATCTTTTTTTGCTAGAAAATTTCATTTCTATAAAAAGATTTTTGTCAGATTTCATGATTCTGTAGGAAGATTTTGTCAAAATTTCAAGTTTTTATAGAAAATATTTGTGCAAAATGTCATTTCGTATAGGAAAATTTGTCAAAAATTGTCAACTTTCTATAGGAATTTTGTAAAATTTCATTTCTATAGGAATTTTGTCAAAAATTTCTTTTGCCATAAAATTCGTCAAAATTTAATTTTTATAGAAATTTTGTCAAATTTCATTTTTCTCATAGAAAATTCTATTTCTATGGGAAATTTATCAAATTTCAAAATTTCATTTCTATAGGAAAATTTCGTCAAATGTCAATTTTTATAGAAATTTTGTCAAAATTTCTCTATATGGAGATTGTAAAATTTCATTTCTATATGAATTTTGTAAAATTTCATTTTATAGAAATTTTTTCAAAAATTTGATTTCTATAGGAATTTAGTCAAGAATTCCATTCGTATAGAAATTTTCGTCAAATTTATTTCTATAGAAATTTTTTCAAAATTTCATTTCTATAGGAAATTTTATCAAAATTTAACTCTTTATAGGAAATCTTTGTCAAAATTCATTTCTATCAAATTTTTTATGCAATTTATTTCTATAGAAATTATCAAAATTTCATTTCTATAAAAAATTTTGTCACAATTTCATTTTTATAGAAAATTTTGTCAAAATTTCATTTCTATAGGAAATTTTGTCAAAATTTCATTTTTATATGAAATTTCGTCAAAATTTCATTTTTATAAAAAATTTTATTAAAATTTGTTCTAAAGAAAATTTTTTCAAAATTTCATTTCTCTAGGAAAATTTGTCAAAATTTGTCCTTTCGTACAGGAAATTTTGTCAAAATTTTCATTTCTATAGGAATTTGTCAAAATTTCATTTCTATACGGAAATTTTGTCAAATTTCATTTCTTAATATGGAAATTTTGTCAAAATTTCATTTTTTCTTATAGGAAATTTTGTCAAAATTTCATTCTATAGGAAATTTTGTCAAAATTTCATTTCTATAGGAAATTTTGTCAAAATTTCATTTTTATAGAAAATTTTTTCAAAATTTCATTTCTATAGGAAATTTTGTCAAAATTTCATTTCTATAGGAAATTTTGTCAAAATTTCATTTCTATAGGAAATTTTGTCAAAATGTCATTTTTTATCAAACTTTTATTTCTATTGAAAATTTTGTTTATATATAAAAATGTTTACAAAATGTGTATTTATATAGAAAATTTTGTCAAAAGTGTATTTATATAGTAAATTTGCGAAGTACATCTTAGATGGAGAGGAATATTTTTCAAAATCTACCAAACCATCAAGAATTCTAACAATTCACTAAACAGTAAAAAATCTAACATTTTTTTTGTAGAATTCTACTAAACGTGTGTATAACACGATTTACCTCCTTTCGTTGCATATTTCTAGGCGGCACATAAATCCCACTGTAAATGACAAACGTCACCTTTCTGCATATCTTGCAGATTTAATCTGCTTTATTTCTTTTTTAATAGACGCGCTAATTTTCCCTTAATATAAATCTCTTCTTTTTTCATTTTAAATACTTAAATGGCATTTTTCCATCTAAATATCATAACAATACACCCATTTGGAAAGAAATAATCCACAACTAATTCTCCACATCCTCAAACCCTCGATAATTGCCTTAACAATGGAAATGTGTAAAAATCAATTGTTCAACGATATAATTCATAATTTTCTTAACTAAGATGACAATCTTAGATGGGATACTTGATATGAGAAACAGTCTCTTTCCATCCCCAAGAAGATTTGAGAGGAATGATTTTATCACACCTTTTACTTTATTTTTGGGATGAAAACATCCTTTAGAACTGTCACAATACACCGCACCCTAGACACCTTAGAAATGCAAAATTTTCGAATTTCTTAACAATAGGCGAAACGAAAGGAAAACGATTTTTGAAGGATCAAAATAATGGCACGTGTTCCTTAAGCACATGTGTTGTTATTTTAAACCGGAATACCACATCAAAGTAAGGAACAAACAAAAAAGAGCAGAAGGTCCTTATGAAGGATCTAAAGAGGTTTACATGTGAATTGTTAACATATTTCCTTGTAACCAAAATCCTTGCCAACAATAAATATCACCATTGAATGGGAATTGGCAAAAAAAATGCTGAGGATTTTTTTTTGACAAATGTTTTCAGAAACATGAGTAGACAATGTAGGATTATTGAAATAGTCAATTGTTGGTGCAAGAAGAAAATCAAGCAACAACCATGGTATCTTCTAAAAGTGCATATAAAAGGGTTAAAAAGAACAATTATCAAGGGATTTCAGTTTATCCTATTATCATACCAATTTAGAGATTAAATTTTTAATTTTATTACAATTATATCTCTTTTCTTTTGTTTTTCTTGCAGACCAAGCTTCAAGAGGCAGTGGAGACTATGCGGGATCTTTAAATAATAATGGTAACAATGATGACAACTCCCCAAGTAAAAAATGTCAGCGAGTAGCAAAATAATACCTCCTCGAATAATACACCAAATCAACGAATAATTCTGCACAAATCAACCCACCAGCACGCCCACAGACCCAACTCTCACCAGCCGAACATGCAGCCGCGGCATTGGCCACCATGCGCCGCTGCAGCGCAGCCCATCATGCCCACTCACACTCCCAAACATCATGGGCCACCCGATGACGGCTCACCATGCCGCTGCTGCAGCCGCGGCAGCCCATCATCATGCCCATGCCCATAATTCCTGCAGCACACCATGAAGCTTTTCTTAATGGGGCTGCAGGAGCTGGGGCAAATGGCCTGCTAGGCCATCATCATGCTGCCACAGGGCCAGATGGTGTACTCCTGGGTCCCGCTGCGTAGCAGTAAAAAGAAGAACAAACGTCGTCATGGTCGTACCAATTTTTACAAGTAATCAATTGGAAGAGCTGGAAAAGGCATTCAAAGATGCCCATTATCCAGATGTCAGCGCCAGGGAATTTGCCTTTCAATGAAAAACTGGTTTAGCCGAGGATCGTATACAGGTAAGGTGATAAAATTTTATGAACTTGAATTTACTGCCTCCACCTGCAAGACAAAAAAAACTATCATTGCCAAGCAAATGGCAAAGCTCAATAAAGGAAACGGTCATCGGAAGGATAATTTACAAACAGGTTGTTGAGATAACATTCCAAGTCCACAGTAGTAAGTGGATTATTTATAGAGATTGATTGAAACTTCCTTACTTAGCCCATATGGGGAATAAGACAAAGAGTTATAATGGCATGGATGCACATGAAAATGACTTTCATTTGAAATGCTTATTAAGGGGATTCTTTATGGGTGGACCAAACATAAAAGTATAGGATTTTAGAAAATTAAATTTACAAATTTAATGAATGTCATCACACAACGCAAAAAGGGTCTGAAAAAAAAGAGCAATGCCGCAGATATAATGTAGTTACAGCAGATAGAAAAATGTTTGGTTTTCAACTTATTAATATATAACAACATTATTTAAATTAAGTATAATAATTTTAGATACAGATAAAATTTTGACAAATTTCTATAGAAATAAAATTTTGACAAAATTTTCAGAAGAGAAAAATTTGCAATTTTCCAATAAAGAGTGATCTTTGTTGTTTTTTATTTTACAAATTTTTAAGCATAAGTTAAAATTATTCTTTCAATAATGACAACATTTCAAATTAAAATTTTGACAAAATTATTCCTTAGCGAATAAAATTTTGACAAATTTTCCATATAGAGATATGAAATTTTGCAATTTTATATAGAAATAAAATTTTACAAAATTTTCGTATAGAAATAAAATTATGAAAAGAATTTTCCTTTAAGGAAATAAATTTTGACAAAATTTCTATAGAATAAAATTTTGACAAAAATTTTCTAGTAGACTATAAATTTGAAAAAATTTTCTATAGGAATAAAACTTTGACAAAAAATTTTCTATAGAAATAAAATGTTGAACAAAATTTTCTATAGAAATAAAATTTGACAACAAATTTTTCTATAGCAGATAAAATTTCTAACAAAATTCTTCTATAGAAATAAAATTTTGACTGAAATTTTCTATAGAAATAAAATGTTAAACAAAATTTTCTATAGAAATGAAATTTTGACGAAAGTGTTCATACTACGAGATACGCAAAATTATGAAAACAAATTGTATCTGATGAAAAAAGTTAGAAAACATTTCTTATAGAAATAACAATTTTGAGAAAATTTTCGTATAGACAGATAGAAATTCGAGAAAAATTTCTATAGAGAAATAAATGTTGCAAAATTTTTCGTATAGAAATAAAATTTGACAAAAATGAACTTATAGGGACAATATGTTTGAACAGACATTTTCTGAAGAGAATACAATTTTGGCAAAATTTTCATATATGAAATAAAATTTTTGAACAGAAATTTTCTTTAGGCAAATATAAGTTTAGGAACAAAATTTTTGCTATACTACAGAAATTTTGAACAAAATTCTTTGTAGAGATAGAAATTTTTAACAAAATTTTTCTAATAGAAATGGCAGAAGAAAAATTTTACAAATTTTGGTATAAGAGATAAAATTTTTGACAAAATTTTTATAGATATAAAAGTTGACAAAAACTTTTCTATAGATATACAAATTTTGACAAGATTTTCTATAGAAATAAATTTTGAAACAAAATTCGTTCCGTATGGAAATAAAAGTTTTGACAAAAAAAGAATGTTATAGGGACAATATATTTTGACAACAATTTTTTTGATTAATCATTTGATAGCAATAAATTTTGAACAAAATTTTCTATAGACAGTAAATTTTGGAACAAAATTGTTCTGTAGGAGTAATAGAATTTATTACAAAATTTTCTATAGAGAATAAAACGTTGACCAAAGACTTTTCTTAGAGATACAATTTTGACAAAAGTTTCTATATGAGATGAAAATTTGTGACACAAAATTTTCGTATAAGAAATACAATTTTGAACAAAATTTTGCTATAGAAATAAAAATTTTGACAAATTTTCTCTAAAAATAGAATTTTAGACAAAATTTTCTTTAGAAATAAAATGTTGACAAAAATTTTTCTATAGAAATAAAAATTTTGAAGCAAAATTTTCCAATATAAATAGAAATTATTTGACAATATTTTTCTGTAGAGATAAAATTTTGACAAAATTTTGTATTAGAAAAATTTTCTATAGTAATTAAATTCTTGACAAAATTTTCGATAGAATAAAATTTTGCCCACGAGTTTACATCTAAAGGATAAGAATTTGACAAAAAATGTTTTTGTGACAAAATTCTCTATGGGATCATAAAATTTTGCAAAAGCTTTCATAGACGAACAACTTTTTGAACAAATTTTTTTTTTTTTTCTTATAAGGAAAAAACTTTTTTGCACAAAATTTTCCATAGAAGATATAAATTTTGAACAAAATTTTCTAATAGAAATAAAATCTTTTGAACAAAATTTTCTATAGAAATAAATTTTGATAAAATTTTCTATAGAAATAAAAATTTTTGAGCAAAAATTTTCTTAACGAATTAATTTTGAACAAAAATTGTTTCGATAGATAAATAGAAGATTTTGGACAAAAATTTTTCTATAGAAATACAAATTTTCTATAGAGAATACCAAATTTTGACAAAAATTTTCTGTAGACGATCCAATTATTGATAAAAATTTTCGTATAGAGATAAAAATATTTTATCAAATTGATCGTCGTACAGAAAATTTGTCAAAATTTATCCTATATAGAAATTTTAATTATCTATAGAAATTTTGTCAAAAATTTTATATCTATCGAAAATTTTGTCAACCAAAATTTATTCTATAGAGAATTTTGTCAAAATTTTTAGTTCTAATAGAAAATTTTATCAAAATTTTATTTCTATATAGAAGAATTTTTCGTCAGAATTTTTATTTCTATATGAAAATTTTGTGCAAAAATTTCTCATCTCCCCTATGGACAACATTTGTCAAAATTTTATTCTATCAGAAAATTTTGCAAACAAAATTGTTCGTCTATTGAAAGCTTGCATAATTTTTCATATCCATAGAGAATTTTGTCAAACATTTTTTGTCAAAATTTTATCTCTAGAGTAACCAGTCGTGTCAAAATTTATTTGCTATCGAAAATTTTGTCCAAAAATTTAATCTAATAGAAAATTTTTTTCTAATACAGAGATTTTGTCAAAATTTATCTCTAGCAGAAGAAAATTGTCAATATTTTATTTATATGGAAAAATTTTGTCAAATTTTAATTTCTATAGAAAATTTTGTCAAGCATTTCTATTTCTAAAGAAAATTTGGTCTAAACCTATTTGAACAATTAATATTTTTCATTTTATTCGAAATCGATAAATTTATAAATAGTTTAATTTTGTCAAAATTTTTATTCTATAGAAAATTTGTGCAAAATTGTATTTCTATGGACAAATTTTGTCAAAACTTTTATCTCTATTAGAAACTTTTGTGCAAAATTGTATCTCTATAGAAAAGTTTTGTTCAACGTTTTCTTCTATAGGAAAATTATTTGTAAAGAATTCTAATCTCCTACAGAAAAATTTTGTCAAAAATTTTATGTCTATAGTAAGAAATTTTGTCCAAAATTATATTGCTATCAATATGATATCAAAAATGTTTTGTCCAAAATATTCGATCCCTATACATCTTTTTTGTACAAAAACTTTTATTCCATAGAAAATTTTGTCAAATTTATGTTCTATAAGAAAATTTTGTCAAATTTTAATATCTATAGAAAAGTCTTTGTCAACTTTTATAATCTATAGGGAAAATTTTGTCAAATTTCTGATCATCTATTTTACGAAAATTTTGGTTAAAAAATTTTATTTCTAATAGAAAATTTGTTAAAAATTCTACTCTCTACAGAAAATTGTTGTCAAAAATTCTGTATGATTAGAAAATTTTGTCTAAATTATATGCTAAAGAAAATTTTGTTGCCCAAAATTTTATTCAATAGAAAATTTTGACAGAAATTGTATCTCTTTTAGAGAAAATGTTGTCAAAATTAGTCGCTATAAGTTTTTTGTCCAATTTTTATTCTATACGAAAATTTTTGTCAAAAAATTTTATCTCTTTAGAAAAATTTTCTCGAAATTTATCTCTATAAAAATTTTGTCCAAAATTTTATTTGCTATAGGAAAATTTTGTCCGACATTTATGTTATAGACGACCAATTTTTCGTCAAAGCGTTTTATCTCTAGAAGTAAATTGTTCAAAATTTTTAATTCTATAGAAATTTTGTTAACATGGTTTATTTCTATAAGAATAATTCTAGTCAAAATTTTATTATCTATAGAAAATTTTGTTAAAATTTTATCTCTATAGCACAAATGTTTTGTGCCCAAAATTTTATTTCTCTATAGAAAATTTTGTCAACATTGTGATTTCTATAGAAATTTTTAGTCAGAAGTTTTTATCTCTTAGAGAAAATTTTTGTCAATATTTTTATCACTATAGAAAATTTTTGTCAAAATTTTATATCTATAGAAAAAATTTGTCAAAAATTTTATTTTCTAGAGGGAGAAAATTTTGTCCATAATTTTTATTTCTAATGAAGAAAATTTTGGTTCAAAATTTTATTTCTATATAAAAATTTTGTAAAATTTTATTTCTATATGAATTTTGTCAAGAAATTTTATCTGCTATGACACGAATCTTTCTGTCAAATATTTTATCTCTGAAGAAAAATGTTGTCAAAAATTTTATCTATATCGAAAATTTTGTCAAAAATTTTATGTCGTATAGAAAAATTTTTTGTCAAATATTTTTTTTCTATAGAAAATTGTGCCAAATTGTATCTCTTAACTGAAAATTTTTTGTCAAACAATTTTATATTCTATTAGAAATATTGTTGTCAAAATTTTTAATGCTGTATACAAAATTTATTATTATTGAAGTTAAATAAAG
>PGFW01028086.1:1012-11666 GCA_003123925.1 Haematobia irritans
GAGAGAGAGATACGAATATTAGTTTTAAATTGCAGAAATTTTACTTCTCTAGAAAATTTGTTGGGTCAATTTTTTTGTCTCTAGAAAAAATTTGTCAAATTTTTTTCTATAAAAAATTTTGTCAAATTTTATTTTTAAATAGAAAATTTTGTTAAAATTTTATTTCTATAGGAAAGTTTTGTCAACATTTTATTTTTATAGAAAATTTTGTCAAAATTTTCTTTCTATAGAAAATTTTGTCAAATTTTCGTTTCTATAGAAATTTTGTCAAAATTTTATTTTCTATAGGAAAGTTTTGTCAACAATTTTATTTTTGTAAGAAAATTTTGTCAAAATTTTCTTTCTAAGCAGAAAATTTTGTTAAAATTTGTTAGTTTTTATAGAAATTTTGTCAAAATTTAATTTTTTGCTATAGGAAAAATTTGTCAAAATGGTTATTTTTAATAGAAATTTGTAAAATTTAGTTCTGATAGAAATTGTTGTCAAAATTTTAATTTCGATTTTATTTTTAGTAGAAAATTTTGTCAAAATTTTATTCGATTTTATTTTTATTTAGAAAAATTTGTCAAAAATTTAATTTCTATAGAAAATTCTGTCAAAATTTATTTTTCTATAGAAATTTTGTCAAAATTTTATTTCTATAGAAAATTTTGTAAAAATTTTAGTTCTGTAGAAAATTTTGTTAAAATTTTATTTTTATAGAAAATTTTGTCAAAATGTATTTTCCATAGAAAATTTTGTCAAAATTTTATTTGTATAGAAAATTTTGTCACAAATTTTATTCCTATAGAAAATTTTGTCAAAATTTTATTTCTATAGAAAATTTTGTCAAATTTTTTTTTCTCTAGAAAAATTTGTCAAAATTTTATTTCTATAGAAAATTTTTGTCAAAGTTTTATTTCTATAGAAATTTTTTTGGCCAAAATTCTATTTCAATAACGCAAATTTTTTTCAAAATTTATTTCTATAGAAATTTTTTCAAAATTTATTTCTCTCTCTAAGAAAAATTTGTCAAAATTTTTATATCTACAGAAAATTTTGTCAAATCTTAATTTCTATAGAAAATTTTGTTAAAATTTTATTTCTATAGAAAATTTTGTCAAACATTTTTTTTTATAGGAGAATTTTGGTCAAAATTTTATGTTCTTAATAGAAAAATTTGTCAAAATTTTATTTTCTTTAGAAAATTTGTCAAAATTTTATTTCTAATAGAAAATTCTGTCAAAATTTTATTTTCTTAATAGAAAAATTTTGTCGAACATTTTATTTTTATAGGAAATTTTGTCAAATTTTTATTTCTCTATAGAAAAGTTTTGTCAAAAAATTTTATTTCTATAGAAAAGTTTGCAACATTTTATTTTTTTATATGAAAATTTTGTCAAAATTTTATTTCTTCAGAAAAATTTTGTTAAAAAATTTATTTCTATAGAAAATGTTGTGAAGATTAAGAATTCTGTCAAAATTTTATTTCTATAGAAAAGGGTTGTGTCTAACATTTTATTTTTAATAGAAAATTGTTGTTAAATTTTATTTCTGTCAGAAATATTTTTGTCAAAAATTATTTCTATAGAAAATGTTGTCAAAATCTTTATTTTCTATAGAAAATTCTGTCAGAATTTTTTTTTCTATATAGAAAATTTTGTCAAAATTTTATTGTTTTTTTTATAGAACATTTTGTCAAAATTTTAATTTTCTCTATGAAAAATTTGTCAAAATTTTATTTTGCTATGGAAAGTTTTTTGTGAAAATTTTCATATTAGTCAGAAATTTGGTGTCAAATCTTTATTAGTATAGAAAATTTGTTTAAAATTTATTTCTATAGAAAATTTTGTCAAAATTTTTATTTCTATTGAAATTTTTGTCAAAATTTTGTTATTTATTGAAATTTTCTTGTAAAAGTTTAATTTCTATAAAAAGTTTGTCAAAATTTTATTTTATAGAACATTTTGTCCAAAAATTTTAATTTCTAAATAGAAAATTTTGTAAATTTTTATCTCTATAGAAAATGTGTTGTCAAAGTTTTATTTCTATAAGAAAATTTTTGTCAAACTTTCTATTTCAATAAACCATTTTATCAAAGATTGTTAATTTCTATAGAATATTTGGGTAAAAAAATTTTTTATAGAAAAATATTATCAAAATTGTTAATTTCTATAGAAGATTTGGTTCGAAATTTATTTCTATAGAAACATGTTGTCTAACATTTTTATTTCTGTTATGAAAATTTTGTTTTACATAGAAATTTTGTCAAATGTTTTGGTTGCTATAAGAAAATTCTGTCAAAATTTTTTTTAAAGAAAATTTGTCAAAATTTCATTTCTATAAAAAAATTTGTCAACATTTTATTTCTATAGAAAATTTTTGTAAAAGTTTTATTTCTATAGATTTTTTTTGTCAAATTTTTATGTCTAAATAAAAATTTTTGTCAACGATTTTATTAAAAATTTCTTTTTAATGAAATATTGTTTAGTTGAACTAAATTTTGAGTCCGTCTTATAGATTTTTGTTGCACTTAGTGTAATAACTTCTGCCAAAATTACCGACCCTATAAAATTGTAGTGGAAATTTGTATTTCATTTATGTTTTTATAAATGGCGCATTAGCTATTAGGAGTCAAAAAAGAAAAACCAGTACATCAGTTTTATCACTTAACAATCCAATCAACATTTATCGTCAAAACTAAAATCACGCAAATCCAGCCAAGTAGACAACCGAAATTTGTATCCTCAGGTCCGATACGAAAAACCATAAGCTTAACTGTCAATTTTAATTTTTTTGGTGATAAAGACCGAACGGAAAGGAAAGATATTTTTAAAATAAATGGCTACCATAAAAGAAAAAAATTCTATTTAATAAAATTCAATCACAACAATGAGAATGATTTATATTTTCTTTACCCCATGGCTGCTTCTTTGAAAATGGGAATGCTATTTGCGGAGGTGGTGTCATCTATGGGCATTCTAATGAAACCAAGTGCTAAAGAAGAAGCCGCCATTGATTTATCGATTTTTTTTATGAGTGACTAAAAATAATTTTTCCACTCCAAGTGAATTGACAGTGGCGACAAAAATGTTGGAGGATTTGGAATTTTAAAAAAATCGAAGGAATTGGAACCGAGCCATAAAAGGTTAACAGCAAAAAAAAAAAATTATAAAATAATTTAAAACATAAAGATAATTAAGTTATATGTATAATAATATTAATATAGTAAAATGTATTATTAAAACTCATCCATATAAATACCCTAAGGGTTTTTTCTACATTTGCCTTTTATCTTCTTTTGGCCATCACAGTTTTTTTTTTGCTTAAGGGCGCATGTTTTTTTGGTCATAAAATTATTTGCACTTTAATTGGAAGACAGTCAGCTTTAAAGCATGTACAGTTTAAAAAGATGTTTTTTTTTCAGATTATTAATTGGGTGGCCATTTAGCGAATTTCGTTTAATGGCAGATGAAATTCAATGGATTTTAGTTAGCAGTTTGGAGGCTATGCGTAGTAAAAACATGTATTTAATAAATTGCAAAGCCATTTCGAATAAGACAAAAAATTTACTTTCACTTGAACAATAATATTAGCGATGGTTTTAGTAATACGTGATGTAATGTTTTGGTGAGCTATAAATCGACATTATTGTAGTAAGACTTATAGCAATTAAATTGAAAATGTTTTTTGTATCGATAGTTAATCGTTAGGGATTAAGTTTTTGTACTTCAATTCGAAACAAAAAGGCAACGAAATTAAAATAATTGTTTTTAATAAGTAGAAATATGAAAAATTTAAAAGTTCATAGCTTTTAATTGGTGAAATATAATAAATTAATTAAAAATTGTAAAAATTTCATTTCTACAGAAAAATTTCTGAAAATTTCATTTCTATAAAGGGAAGATTTTCTGAAAATTTAATTTGCGATGGGAATTTTCTTGAATATTAATTTCTATAGGAAATTTTCTGGAAATTTCATTTCTTATAGGAAAATTTTTTTAAAATTTCAATCTCTATCACAGAAATTTTGCTAATAAAATTAAAACATTTTTAAATTTTCATTTCCATAGAAATTTTTCATAAAATTTTATTTTCTACACAAAAATTTTGTGAAAACATTTAAGTTTTTAGGAACTTTTTTTTTGAAAAATTTCAAATTTCACTCGAAATATTTTTGAAAATTTCAGTTCATATGGGAAATTTCTTGAAAATTTCAAATCCATAAGAAATTTTCTGAAAATTTCATTTCTACAACAAATTTTCTGAAAATTTCATTTCTATAGAAAATTTTCTGAAAATTTAATTTCTATAGAAAAATTTCTGAAAATTTAATTTCTATAGAAAATTTTTGTGAAAATTTGATTTCTATGGGCAAATTTTCTGAACATTTAATTTCTATAGGAAATTTTCTGAAATTTCATTTGATATAGGATATTTTCCTGAAATTTCTAAAGAATTTCCAGTTCTATAAGACATTTTTCGCTGAACATTTGCATGGCTTAGTAAAATTTCTGAAAAATTTCAAATTTCTTATAGAATTTTTTAAAAAATTTCATGTCCTATTTTGAATTTTCTGAAAATTTCATTCCTATAGGAACCATTTTTTTAAAATTTATCTCTATCACAAAATTTCTAAAAAATTAAATCATTTTTAAAATTTAATTTCCCATAGAAATTTTCATAAAATTTTATTTCTACAGACAAAAATATTGAAAAATTTAAGTATTTAAGAAACTTTTTTGAAAAAATTTCATTTTTAATCTGATTTGTTTTTGAAAATTTCAGATTCTATTGGAAATTTCTGAAAATTTTATCTCTATAGGAAATTTTTTTTTTATCTCTATAGGAAGTTTTCTGAAAATTTCACATCTATGGGAAACTTCCTGAACATTTCATTTCTATAGGAAATTTTCTGAAAATTTCATTTCTATGGAATTTTAAAATTTCATTTCTATAGAAAAATTTAGTTTTAAATTAATTTTAGTTTTTTAGGAACTTATTTTGAAAATTTCATTTATATTGGAAATTTTTTGATTTCAGTTCTATAGGAAATTTTCTAGAAAAATTTCAATGCTATAAGAATTTTCTGAAAATTTCATTTCTACAAAAAAATTTTCTTGAAAATTTCCACTTCTTATAGAAAATTTTCAGAAAATTTCATCTCTATAGGAAATTTATGAAAATTTCATTTTCTATAGGAAATATTTGAAAATTTCATTTCTATAGGAAATATTGCTGAAAATTTCCTGTCTTGTGAAAATTTTCCTGAAAATTTTATTTATATACGAAATGATTCTGAAAATTTTCATATTTTCTGAAAATTTCAGCTTGCTAATAGGACAGTTTTCCTGAATTCAATTCTTTAGAAATAATTTTCTGAAAATTTCATCTCTAATAGAATTTTTTTGTTTTAAATTTCATTCCTATGTACATTTTTTTTGAAATTTTCATTTTATAGGAAAATTTTTTATTAAAATTGTCAATATCTATCACAAAATTTAGGAAATTTTCTGAACATTTTCATTGGGAAATTTTAAGAAATTTTCTGAAAATTTCATTTCTATTGGAAATTTTCTCAAAAATGTTATTTCTATAGAAAATTTTCGGAAATAATTATTTCTATTAGAAATTTGTAAAAAATTTCGTTTCTAAAGGAAATTTTCGAAAACTTTCATTTCTATAAAAAAAATTCTCAAAATTTTATTTCTATGTGAAACTTTCTGAAAACTTCATTTCTATAAGAAATTTTCTAAAAATTTCAAATCTATAAGAAATTTTCTGAAAAATTCAATTCAATAGAACATTTTCTAAAAATGTTTTTTGCTATACGAAATGTTCAGAAAATTTCATTTGTATAAGGAATTTTTACTCTTCCTGTGTTGGTTCAAGCTGCTCTTGTAGTCTAAGGTCAACGTACGGTTTAAGTTCAAAAACAATAACCCATATAACAAAACAAAAACAAATTTTCGGAAATTTTAATTCCTTCGTAGGATTTTCAGAAGATTTCTCTTCTTTAGACATATTTTTTGAATTAAATTTCTTTAAGAAATTTTTTAGAAATTTCATTCATATTAGAATTATATTTCTTAGGTAGTTTTCAAAAAAATATTATTTCTTTGTGAAGCTTTCATAAAGAAATTTCATTTCTATAGGAAAATTTTTTAAAATTTCATCTCTATCACAAAATTTCTAAAAAATTAAATCATTTTTAAAATTTCATTTCCGTAGAAAATTTTCATAATATTGCATTTTAACAGAAAAAATTAAGTTTTTCGGAACTTTTTTGAAAATTTCATTTCTATCGGAAATTTTTTCAAAATTTCAGTCCTATGGGAAATTTCTAAAAATTTCAAATCTATAAGAAATTTTCTGAAAATTTCATTTCTACAAATAATTTTCTGAAAATTTCATTTCTATAGAAAAACTTTCCTGAAAATTTAAATTATCCTATTAAATTCTTAAATTTTTCAGTTTAATAGCAAATTTTTTCATTTTTACTCTTCTGTGATGGTTAAGCTGCTCTTGTAGTATGCGGTTTAAAGTTCAAACAATAACGCATAATACAAAACAAAACAAATGTTGGGAAATTTTGTTCTTCGAATGATTTCTCTGAAATTTCTTTTCTAACATACTGTTGAAAATTTCATTTCTTTAAAAATTTTTCTAAAAATTTCATTCCTACTAGAATTGTATTTCTTAGGTAGTTTTCACAAAAATATTACTTCTTTGTGAAGCTTTCATAAAAATTTTTTTAATTAATGCAGCCTTACTATTAAATTAAGTCCTAAATTTCCTAAAATCACATTTTTATTTTTTTTTTTTCGAAATTTTCATTTCTATAGCAAATTTCTGTGGGTAGCCCTTGGTGGGTACCCTTTGCTGCTATTAGAGACAGAATGTTAGGTGAAAATGAAAAATAAAATGTTCAAATGAAGATACTATCATGCTTTCTATGTTGACAGATCTATAAAAACAAAAAAAAAAAAAAACAACAATGGGCTGTATAAAGAAATATTAGGCTGTTGGTTGAATTTAGTACCCGGAGCTGGTATCTAATGAGCGAGTGAATACTATTGCATTTAGCAATGATGACGGCTGTTTGTTATTTAGTTGGTGGATTACATACTTCAATAAAGTTATGATTTTAGACTGTCTCGTCGTTTTTCCTATTTTTTTAATATTTCATTTTTTTCTGATGGTAATTTTAACCAACCAAGCGACAATATAAAAATTATAAAAAAAAACTTAAAGCAAATTTTCAGTAGACAAAAACCTCCATAAAACCATTCAGGCCAACATCAACGCCAACATTACCACCGCGCACCAACCACCACTAACAAAAACAATAGACCATTTGAAATTAACACCAAAGCGTGCGATTTTCTTGTAACCGAAGAGATTTGTTATGCTTTTGTTGTGCCTTTTTATGTGACGATAACAAAGACGTCGGACCATGATGATGATGATTGTGTTTGATGGGTTTGCGTTTAGCTTTTCTTTTTGAGTTAGGTAGTAGCTAAGTAATGTAGGAGAAACACACATAGGGAAATATAAATTCAAGACGAAAAGCGAAAATTATACTTTAATACTGGAAATTAAGTGTTCGAAAAGAATAACTAAAGAGTAACCAAGTGTGTGTGTGTGTGATAGGGAGGGAGAGTTTTTTGAGAGAGAGGGAACATAGCTTCAAACTTACCACAATGTAAAAAAATACGTGTAATACTGAGATCCTTGACAGTAGTAGCAGCAGGTGAGAGATTGAGATCACACAGGTTCTCACACACGCACATTGTAGCATGTTGGTCGGCGATTTCAATGCTTGTATTTACATGTGAGTTTTGAAAGCTGTTGGTGAGGTTTTATATGAAGTTGTTAACTGTTTTAAAGCATACTTTTAGGCTTCAAATGAAAAGAAAAATGATTTTATATTTATATACAAATGTTTGGCTTTTGTATATTTCTGTTGTGATATACAAAATTCCTCTTTATTAAAATTTTTTATCTGATTTAATAAATTCCAATTAAATTAAATTTTGTTTTGTTATTATCATAATTGCTTGTTGTGCAAACCTTGAACTTTTGTGGCAAATAAAAGAAAACTTTCAATTTTTGGGGTTTTTTTTTTTAACACGAACAAATCTAATAGGCACTCATCATTTAATTAATATTTTTTAAACGTATTTAATTTAAATTGTGGTTCCACCCGCTATGTGAATTGTCTCTGCACTTGCATTTTCATTTAATGCAATAAAAGTCAATTAAAACAATATTTTCGAACACAAACAAAATATTTATTGCGAATGTAGGGGAAAATAAAAGGGTGAAACGAATTGGTGGGAAATCTAAATAATATTGGTGGGGAATTTAGTATTGAAATGTCATTTTAAGAAATCACAAAAAAAATATCAAGCTTTTCTAGATTTTTGGTCAATGTGTCTAATAACCAAAACATTGAAAAAAATTTACAAAAAGAATTCTTTAGGTAAATTAAATTTTCCAAAGAAATTAAATTTTTAGAAAATTTTCTATAGAATTAGAATTTTTATTAAATTATCCAACGAAATTAAAGTTTTGTAAAATGTCCTTTATAAATAAAATTTTATGAAAATTCTATATAGAAATGATTTTTATTTTTAGAAAATTTTCTATAGAAGCGAAATGTTAAAACAAAATTTCTATAAAAATGAAATTTTTAAATATTTCCTATAGAAATGAATTTTTAAAAAAATGTCATAATATTTATATTTATATAGAAATCAAATTTTCGGAAATTTCTTGTAGAAATTAAATTTTTAGAAAATTTCGTATAGAAATGAAATTTTCGAAAATTTCCTGTAGAAATTAAATTTTTAGAAAATTTCGTAGAGAAATGGAAAATTTCACAAATTTCCTATAGAAATGAACATTTGAAAATTTCATAAAGAAATGAAATTTTTTACAAATTTCCTATTGAAATGAAAATTTCAGAAAATATCCTATAGAAATGAAAACTTTCCGAACATTTTCTATAAAAAATTAAATGTTCCAAAAATTTCCTATAATAATACAATTTTCAGAAAATTTCCTTTGGATTTTTTTTTAATTTTCCTATAGAAATAAATTTTTAAAAATATCTTATAGAATGAAAATTTTAGAAAGTTTCTATACGAATAAAAATCCTATGGAAATTAAATTTTTAGAAAAATTCTTATAGAAACGAAATTTTCCGAAAGTTTCCTACAGAAATGCAATTTGCAGAAAATTTCCTATAGAAATAAAATTTTTTAAAAATTCCCCATAGTAATAAAATGTTCAGACAATTTTTTATGGAAAAGAAAGATTTAAAAAATTGCTATAGAAATGAAATCTTTATATCCTATAGAAATGAAATTTTCAGAAAGTTTCACGCTGAAATGAAATTTATTTCCTATATGAATAACATTTGAAACTATTTCCTATGGAAATGCAGCTTGTAGAAAATATCCTATGGAAATGAAAATTTCCCAAAATATCCTATAGAAATGGAATTTGGCGAAAATTACCTATAGTAATTAAATTTTCAGAAAATTTCCTATAGTAAAATTTTTTTCAGAAAATTTCCTATGGAAATGAAATTTTGAAAAAAACTTTCTATAGAAATGAAATATTTCAAAAAATGTCATACAGAAATCAAATTTTCAGAAAATTTCCTATAGTAATTAAATTTTCAGAAAATTTCCTATAGTAATTAAATTTTCAGAAAATTTCCTATATTAAAAAAAATTTTAGAAAATTTCCTATGGAAATGAAATTTTGAAAAAACTTTCTATAGAAATGAAATATTTTAAAAAATGTCCTACAGAAATCAAATTTTCAGAAAGTTTCCTACAGAAATGGAATTTACCGAAAATTTCCTATGGGAATAAAATTTTCAGAAAATTTCCTATAGTAAAAAAATTTTCAGAAAATGTCCTATGGAAATGAAATTTTGAAAAAACTTTCTATAGAAATGAAATATTTTAAAAAATGTCCTACAGAAATCAAATTTTCAGAAAGTTTCCTACAGAAATGGAATTTGCCAAAAATTTCCTATAGGTATAAAATTTGCATAAAATTTCCTATAAGAATGACATTTTTAGAAAGTTTCCTGTAGAAATGAAAATTTCCTAAAATACAGAAATGAAATTATCCGAAAATTTTCTATAGAAATAAAATATTCCAAAAATTTCCTATGGAAACGAAATTTTCCGAAAATTTCGTATAGAAATGAAATTTACCGAATGTTACATACAGAAATGGAATTTTTCAAAATTATCCTATAGGAATAAAATTTTCAGAAAATTTCGTATGAAATTGAAATTTTAGAAAATATCCAATGTTCCAATATAAAAATACCGCATAACATTTTTTTTGGATTAGGTTTTTAGATCCTAGTTTATTGTTGTCATTTTTTATTTTATCCTTTTCCTTATTAGTTACGCATCACCATAATTTCCTGCTGTCCGCTTATGGTTCTCCCATAACAATATCGAAAATATTTGTGTTAAATCAAAATAACAAACAACCCAAAGAATTTTGCTCTATTAGTAAATCTGACGGTTATCTGCATCAGCATCATCAGCCTTACAATTCTCGTTTATTTGTTTCCTGATATAGGCGCAAAATCAAATGTCACTGTCATTGCCATTGTCATTGTCACTTTCATGTTTTTTTT
>PGFW01028086.1:11691-25896 GCA_003123925.1 Haematobia irritans
AAAAGAGAGAGATAGTATCTCCAAAGTTTCGTCTCATGCTTTTAGTCAAGATGACACTATTGTGAATGAGTTTACAAAATAGTCGCCTAAAGATATGCGGCAACAGTTTTTTGAAATAAACTTTGATTTACGAATGTTGTACGAAGTAGACCGTTCGTATTTGCATAAATTAACCAACCAAGCTAAGAGTGGCGCTTTAACCTGGTTGGAAGCGTTTAATTCTACAGATCTTTAGAAAGTAGCAAAAGATTATAGGGAGTGTTTTGTGTTTTTTTAAAATATGGCAATTGCTTGGCACAATTATTAGTATTGAAAAGTAGTCGCGAATTGAGCAATGAGATCCTGTGAATGATACACATTGGTGTGACTATCACTCAAAAAAAAAAAAGAACGCGTCCAGAATTTAACACACTAGTGTCAGTTGCATGGAAAATGGGTTTGATGTTTTAATCAAAATTTCTTTCAATATGAGGAAAGCTTTCTTGTTGGACTTTAAAAATTTTGTAGCGTTAGTTAAGAAGGGATGAACTAGATAAGGGGATAAAATTATATATCTATATAGTAGCATCAAATTTCTTGACATTTTTTAAAAATTTAACCGCGACAAATGCCCTCGCCTTGAACTTCGGGGTATGCGTCCTGAAGATATTTTGGCAATTTTGTAAGATCAAGTTTTTGTTGCTTCAAACGTACGAAATTTATTTAAGAAGTGAAAAATAACTAATTATGTCCAAGTCAAGTTTTCTTGATTGTTGTCGAAAGAATATTTAACGTATGACACTGAAACAAACTAGTAAAAAGAGTTTTTCTATATTTCCCATACTGGTGGAGTCACTTTAATTTAGTGGTTAATTTTTTTAAACAATACGTCCAAAGCCCCAACAAAAATCCGATTGAATTTAAAAAACCAATAAAAAATATAAAAAATTAGGAGTGCCTGAAAGAATAGTAAAATTCAAGGTTGCTATTCGAGCCGAAAATTAATCTACCAAAAAATGTGGGAGAACAAATTTACGGCAAAAAACTACCGGCAAAACAAAAAAAATATTTTGGAAAAAATTTTTATTTCAAATTTATTTCTAACGAAAAAATCTTGAATAAAATTTTATGTTCAAGAGAAAGATTTCTAACAAAATTTTAATTTCTATAAGAAAATTTTGACCAAAATTTTTATTTCTATAGAAACTTTTCTTAAATTTGTATTTCTATAGAAACTTTTCTCAAACATTTTACTTTCTGATGATGAAAGTTGTTTTCTTCAAAATCTTAATTTCTAATATGAAATGTTTTCCGTCAAGATTGTTATTTCTAGAAGAAAAATTTTGCGATAAAATTTTATTTGGCAAGAGAAGATCTTTACACCGACATATATTTTATTTCTAACTAGAACTTTTTCTCGAAATTTTTATTTCTATTAAAAAAAAAATTGTCAAAAAATTTTAATTTCTATAGAAAGTTTTCTGCAAAATTGTTATTTCTGACGAGAAAAATTTTGATAAAAATTTTATTTCAAGAAGAAAATTTTAACAAAATTTTTATTTCTTATAGAAAATTTTTTCAAAATTTTTATTTCTAGAAGAAAATTTTTACAAAATTTTATTTCTATACGAAACTTTTCCTTAAAATTTATTTCTATAGAAACTTTTCTAAAATTTTTGATTTCTATAGAACTTTTCTGCAAACAATTTTAAATTTCTATAATGAAATTTTTCTTCAAATTTTATAATCTATAGAAATTTTTCAGTCAAAAGTTTTATTTTCTAGAGAAGATTTTAAGCAAAATTTTTATTTCTATAGAAACTTTTCTCAAAATTTTATTTCTATAAAAAAAAATTGTCAAAATTTTATTTCCTAATATGAAAGTTTTCTCAAATTGTATCTTTCTAGAGAAAAATTTTGATAAAATTTAATTTCAAGAGAAGAATGTTAGGGCAAAAATTTTATTTTCAAGAGAAAAATTTACAAAAATTTCATATTTCTATAGGAATTTTCGAAAATTTAATTCTGATAGGAAATTTCTCGAAAAATTTATTTCTATAGGAAATTTATCAAAATTTTATTTTTATAAGGAAAATTTTTTAAAAATCTTATACAGAAATCTTATGCACAAAATTTTAATAATTCTAAGAACTTTTTAAAATTTAATTTCATAGAAAATTTTCATAAAATTTTATTTCTAAGAAAAATTTTGAAAATTTAAGTTTCTTTAGGAACTTTTCTTAAAAATTTTATTTCATAAGAAATATTTGTAAAATTTTCATGTTCTACTGGGATCTGAAACATTTCAATCATAAGATTTTCTAGAAAATCATTTTACAAAATTATTTGTCTTGAAAATTTTGTCTATATTTTTCTATAGAAAATTTTTCTAAAAATTTAATTTCTTAATAGAAAATTTCTGCAAAATTTAATTTCTATAGAAATTTTCTGTCGAAAATTTTGATTTCTATAGAAAACTTTCTCTAAAATTTTATTTCCTGAATAAAATAAATTTGTCACAAATTTTATTTCTGATAGAAAAATTTTTTCAAAACTTTACCTTCTAAAAAAAATTTTGTCAAAATTTTTAATTCTGAAAAACACGAAAAAAAAAAGAAGAAAGAATAGAAGAAAAGAATAAAGGTAAGGGGAAGGAAGTAAGAAGACAAAAGAAAGAGAGGAGGAAAGAAACAGAGAAAGAAAAAAAAGGAAAAAAAAAAAGAAAAGAAGAAAAGAATAGAACGAGAAAAAAAAGGATGAAAAAAAAAAAAAAAAGAGAAAAAATAGAAAAAAAAGAAAAAGGGGAGAAAAGAAAAAGGAGAGAAAGGAAAAGAGAAAATGAGGGAGGGGGGGGGGGGGGAGGGGGAAAGAAGAATAGAGAGAAAGGGAAAAAAGCTATGGAAGTAGGGGAGGGGTGGGGGAGGGGGAGAGGGGGAGGGAACTAAAGAAAGGCGAAAGGAAAAGAAAGAAAAAGTGGGGGGGTGAGGCGGGGGAAAGAGAAGGAAAACAGGAAAAAGAGAAAAAAAGGGAAAGCGTGGGGAGGGGAGAGGGGGGGGGAGGGAGGGGGTGGAGGGGGAAAGAAAGAAGAAAGAAAGGGAAGGGGAGAGGGGAGAAGAAAAAAGAGAGAGAAGAAAATAAAAACAGATTAAGGAAGAGGAGAAAAAAAAGAGGAGGAGGGAAAGAGAAAGATGAGAAGAGAAGACGAAGGAGGGGGAAATCTAGGAAGACAAATGAAAAAAAAAAAAGAAGAAAAAAAGAAAAGAGAAGAAAAAAGAAAGAAAGAAAAGAAGAAACAGAAAGAAGAAGAAAGTAAAAAAAGAAGAACAAAGAAGGAAAAGAAGAAGGGGGGAAAAAGAGAAAGAGGGGGGAAAAAAGAAGAAAGAAAAAGAAAAAAAGAAAAGACTAAGAAAATGGGAAAGGGGGGAGGAACTAGGAAAAAAGGAGGGGAGAGAGAAAGAAAAGAAAAAAAGGAAAGAAGAGTAGGGAGGGCTGTAGGAGGGAAAAAAGAGAAGGGAAGAAAGAAAAGAAAAAAAAGAAAGAAAAAGAAAAGAATAAAAGGGGGGGAATAAAAAGATGATAGAACCGAAAAAAAAAGAAGAAGAAATAAGAGAAGAAGAAAAAACATGAAGATGATAAAAGAAGAAGACAAAAGAAGTAAAGATAAAGGAGAGAGAAAAAAGAAAAAAAAAGAAAAATAAGAAAGAAAGGAGATGTTGTGGGGCTGGTAGTGATTGTAAGGAAACATTGGAGGAAATGAATTATTTTTAGGTTATTTTTGTCAAAAATTTTATTTCTAAGAGAAAATTTTGGCAAAATTTTATTTCTAGAGAAATTTTGACAAAATTTTTATTTCTATAGAAACTTTTCTTAAAATTTTATTGTCTTATAGAAACGTTTTGCTTAAAATTTTATTTCTAATAGAACTTTTTCTCAAAATTTTATTTCTATAGAAATTTTTATCTCAAATTTTATATCTATAGAAATTTTTTCTCAATTTTATTTCTAGAGAAGATTTTAACAAAAATTTATTTCTAATAGAAACTTTTCTCAATTTATTTCTATAGAAAAAAAGTTGTCAAATTTTAATTTCTATAAGAAAAGTTTTCTCAAAATTGTAATTTCCTAGAGAAAAATTTTGAATAAAATTTTATTCAAGAGAAAAGTTTAGCAAAATTTTATTTCAAGAGAAAATTTAAACAAAATTTGTTATTTCTATAGAAAATTTTGTCAAAATTTAATTTCTAATGAAAATTTTTGTCAAAATTTAATTTCTAATAGAAAATTTAGTCAAATTTTATATTTATAGAAAATTTTTTTAAAATTTTATTAACTAGAGAACAATTTTGACAAAAGTTTTATTTCTAATAGATAACTTTTCTCAAAATTTTAATTCCTATGACGAAAAATTTTCGCAAAAATTTTATTACTAGAGAAAATTTTGACAAAAGTTATTTCTAATAGAACTTTTCTCAAAATTTTTATTTCTATAAAAAGATTTGTCAAATTTAGTTTCTTCTATAGAAACTTTTCTGCAAAATTTTTATTTTAGAGAAATTTTGACAAAAATTTTATTTCATATAGAAAATTTTGTCTTATAAATTTGTATTTTCTATAGAAATTTTGTCAAAAAATTTTATTTCTATAGAAAAATTTTGTCAAAATTTTATTCTATACAAAATTTTCTCAAAATTTTGTTTCTATAGAAACTTTCTCAAAATTTTATTTCTGAAATAAAATTTGTCAAAAATTTATTTCTATAGAATATTTTTTCAAAAACTTTACTTCTAAAAAAAATTTTGTCAAAATTTTTAATTTCTGAGGAAAATTTTGTCAAAAATTTTATTTCTAGGGAGAAAATTGTTGGCAAAATTTTAATTTCTAGAGAAAATGTTTGAACAAATTTTTTCTATCAAAAATATTTGTCAAAAATTTTATTTCTATAAAAAAATTGTCAATTTTATTTCTATAGAAACCTTTATTCCAAATTTTATTTCTAGGGAAATTTTTTGACAAAATTTTTATTTCTAGAGAAAATTTTTTGAAAAATTTTATTTCCGAGAAAATTTTTGACAAAAATTTTAATTTCTCGAGAAAATTTTGACAAAATTTTAATTTCTATGAACTTTTTCAAAATTTTTATCTCTATAAGAAAAAAATTGTCAAATTTTATTTCTATAGAAAGTTTTTCGTCGAAATTGTATTTCTAGAGAAAATTTTGATAAAATTTTATTTCAAGAGAAAATTTTAACAAAATTTTATTTCTATAGAAAATTTTTTCAAAATTTTATTTCTAGAGAAAATTTTTACAAAATTTTATTTCTATAGAAACTTTTCTTAAAATTTTATTTCTATAGAAACTTTTCTCTTAAAATTTATTTCTAATAGAACTTTTCTCAAATTTTATTCTATAGAAATTTTTCTCAAATTTTATATCTATAAGAATTTTTCTGCAAAAATTTTTATTTCTAGAGAAGAATTTTAACCAAATTTTATTCTATTAGGAAACTTTTTCTCAAATTTTATTCTCTATAAAAAAAATTGTCAAAATTTTTATTTCTTGAAAGTTTTCTCAAAATGTGTATTCTAGAGAAAATTTTGGATAAAATTTGTATTTTCAAAGAGGAAAATTTTAGCAAAATTTATTTCCAAAGAGAAAAGTTTTATACAAATTTTTATTTCTATAGAAAAATTGTTGTCAAAATTTTATTGTTCTTATAGAAACTTTCTAAAATTTTTTCTAGACGAAATATTTTTGACAAAAATTTATTTCTTTATAGAAAATTTTGTCTAAATTTAATTTCTTATAGAAAATTTTGTAAATTTTATTTCTATAACAAAATTTTTCTCAAAATTTGTTTTCATAAAAAACTTTTCTCAAATTTTATTTCTATTATAAAAAAATTTCCAAAATTTTATTTCTATAGAAAATTTTTTCAAAACTTTACTTCAAAAAAAAATTTTGTCAAAATTTTATTTCTAGAGAAAATTTTGACAAATTTTTTTTTCTATACAAAATTTTGACAAAATTTTTTTCTATACAAACTTTTGTCATAATTTTATTTCTATAAAAAAATTTGTCAAAATTTGTCAAACATTTTATTATCACAATGGACTAATTAGTCTAAGTGAGCCTGAATATTTTAATCGGGCTGCCACTTAACTAGACCTATTCTCTATAGAAACTTTATTCAAATTTTTATTTCTAGGAAATTTTTGACAAAATTTTTATTTCTAGAGAAAATTTTGACAAAATTTTTATTTCTCGAGAAATTTTGACAAAATTTTATTCTATAGAAACTTTTTCAAATTTATTTCTATAGGAAAAAATTGTCAAAATTTTATTTCGTATAGAAACTTTTCTCAAAATTTTATTTTCTATAAAAAAAAATTGTCAAAATTTTATTTCTAGTAAAATTTTATTTCTAGGAAATGTTTCTCATTTTGTTTTTTAATTATGGTGACTATTAACTGGGTTTTTTAGAAACGAACAGTTTTCTATCAAAGAGGTATATCTTAGAAGGTAATATATATAAAGAGGTATATATCTTAGAAACCTTTAGACCTAAATCTGATCTTCCTAACTATGGGCAATTAAGGCCTTCAATTTCATGCAATTAATTGACTATTCTAGTGTGATAATTTAATTTTATAAGGCATCCAGGGTGCGTATAATATAATATTAATTAATTACATCAATTATACCGCACCATGGTCCTACGCAATGATTTTGAGGAAAGGGGGTTAAAAAATCTTATAAAATATTGGCTTTCATACGACACTTTTTAAAATCCTCTTTTACTAACTGATAATAATTATGCGTCACAAAATGTGGAAAATAACTAAATAAAACACCAAAATTATAATAACATGTTATTTTTTTCTCTTTTTTTTAATTATAAGTATCATAAACGTAATAAAACGTTTTCACGCAACTCTTCAAAATTATCAACACAATATTATAATTTATGAAAAGTCAGTTTTTCTTATCTCCATCTGAGTAACTTTTCATGCACTACTGCATATATATTTCATTAATTGCACAGTTGAATTTCTTTTTTTTTCTAAATATAATATTTTAAACAAAGTTTTTGGCCTTTTTTGTATCGCACACGACAGGATAAACTTGTAAGTGCCCTCACAGTCTTACCATCACAGCCGTTTTCATGTAATCAAAAAAAAAGTTTTTCCTCTTTTACGCATCAACGAAAATTTTTCTAGCGGGGTGTGGTGGAAAGATTGACATGTTTGAACGTTGGCAAAAGGTTGTGGTTTTGTTTTCGCTTTATATTCGGACAAGCAAAAACATTTATCTGTTGAATGGCCTTTAATGACTGGCATAACGAATATAATAAAGTAAAAGTGCAATTAAAACTACCATAATTCATTCATTCCATTGAAGTACGTCTGCTTTGGCTTGGCTAGCAGCACTAATTTTTACTTATTTGGGTGTGTATGTGTTTGTGATTGAAGTGTATGATGTTGATTAAGATCCTTAAGAAGCGTTTATAAACAGGCCGTTAAATGGTCATTAAGTATTCAGTCAATGAAACCTTAAATAGCCGAAAATGGAGGAAAAACTAGGAGTTTGAAAACGTTTGAATGATTAAAATTATGAATTAATTCCAAACGAGAAGTTTAAACATAAAATATAATTGAAAAAAGTCTCAGGAATTTTTCCTTAGAAATGAAATAAGCTCGTATTTGCTAAATAAATAACATTTTCAGAAAATTTCTTATTGAAATTAAAATTTTTTGAAACTTTTTTTAGAAATATAAATTTTCCGAATATTTCATAGCAGAAATGAATTTATCAAAAATTTTCTATTAAAATAAAATTTTTCAGAAATTTTCCTAATAGAATTTAAGTTTTCAGGCAAAATTTCCTATAGAAATTATCAGTAAAATTTTTATTGGAAATAAAACTTTACACTAAAAAATCCTATAGGAAATGAACATTTTAAAAAACTCCCCTTTGAAATAAATTTTTGTTGTAAAATTTTTAATAAAATAAAATAAAATATTTGTTCAGAAAATTTCTTCAAAAAAATTAGAGAGAATTTTTTATGAAAAATTTCTATCAAAATGATATTTTCTAAAGAAATGATATGATATTTTCTAATAATAAAAGAAATGATATTTTCTAATAATTTCCTATAAACATTAAATTTTCGGAAAATGTGTGGGATTCTTTTTACTAAACCTCTTTTTACTTTAATTTCGTAATCTTCCAAGGTGTCGTATAATTAATATTAATTAATTAAATAATCACTTATAGCACCATAGTCTATTCAATGATTTAGGTTAATAGGCAGTGCATGATTCATTATATAAAATTCCCTATAAAAATTAAATTTCCAAAAACATTTCCTATAGAAATGTTTATTTTGCAAAAATTTCCCATAGAAAGAAAATTTTCGAAAATTGTCCATACAAAAGCAATATATTCTTATAATTTATTTATATAGTCAATTAAATGTTCAGGAAATTTCTTACAGAAATCATATTTTTAAGAAATTTGCTAAAGAAATTAAAGTTACAGGAAATTTCCTAGAGAAATTTAATTTTCAAAAAATTGCAAATGAAAGCAAAGAATTTTTTTTATAGAACTTCACTATTAACAAAATTTTTTACCGTAAAGAAAATTTCCTATAGAATTAAATTTTCATAGAATTTTCTATAGAAATAAAGTTTTCAGGAAATTTCCTATAGAAATGAAATTTTCAGATAATTTTCCTATAAGAAATTAAATTTTCGCAAATTTCCTATAGACAGAATATTCGGATAAATTTCTATCAAAATGAAATTTTTCGAAAATAATTTTTTTTTCGAAAATCTCCTATAGTAATGAGATTTTCCGAAAATTTCTTTTGAAAATGAACATTTTAGAAAATTTCCTATGTTAATGAAAATTTTCTATAGAAAATTTAAATTTTCAGAAAATTTCCTATAGAAATTAAATTTTCCGAAAATTTCCTATAGAAATGAAATTTTTAGAACATTTTTCTATAGAATTGAAATTTTCCGAAACTTTCCGAAAAATTTCGTATATAACTGAAAATTTTCAGAAAAGTTCTTTTGAAAAAGAACATGTTAGAAAATTTTCTATAGAAAAAGAATTTTTCAGCAAATTTTCTATAGAAACTAAATTTGCAGGAAATTTCCTATAGAATTGAAATTTTTCGATAAATTCATATAGTAATTTTCGGACAACATTTCTATAGTAATGAAATTTTCAGAAAATTTTCCAATAGAATGGATTTTTAAGAATATTAAGAAATTAAATTTTCAGAAAATTTCCTATAGAATTGAAATTTTCGAAAACTTTTCCAAATAGAATTAAATTATAATAGAATAAAATTTTCGAAAATTTCCTATAAGAAATTAAATTTTCCCAAAAATTCCTATAGGAAATCTCCTATAAAATTATTTATTCCGAAAAAATTCCTATAGAACTACAATTTTCGGAACAAATTTCCTATAGAAATAAAATTTTAAATATTTACCCAAAAAAGATAAATTTATCACAAATGAAATTTTCTGAAATATAATTTCGCAATAGAATGGATTTTTTCAGAAATATTTCCAATTAGAAATGAAATTTTCAGAAAATTTCCTATAGAATTGAAATTTTCCGAAACTTTTCCAATAGAAATAATTTTTTCGAAAATTTCCTATAGAATTAAAATTTTTCGAAAATTTCCTATAGAAATGAAATTTTCAGAAAATTTCCTATAGAAATGAAATTTTATGAAGTTTCCATAAAAGTGAAATTTTCAAAAATTTCCCATAAAAATGAAATTTTCAAAAATTTCCCATAAAAATGAAATTTTAAGAAAATTTCCTATAGAAATTAAATTTTCAGAAAATTTCCTATAGAAATGGATATTTTAGAAAATCTTGCGAGATTTGGGAGAAATTAAAATTTTCATGTATTCCCTCAAATATTTCTCACCTTCCTTCGTAGGAGAATGCGACCAAAACTATAACCAAATAATGTGGGTGATAAAATTTGCATTTATTATTCATAGAATTTTCTATCAATTCCATAGGGTAAGAATTTAAGAGGAATGACAAACAAGAAATATAGAAAGGGTGGGGTGGGATGGTGTGGACTATTAAAGTGATGGCAAGGCGTCGAAAAAAAAGACAATTTGGCACATGTCAGCAGAAAATATTTTTAAAATACCACTCAATTCATAGACTTGTTTGTTGCTCGATGGGAGTGGGTAAATAGTATGCCTAATTGATGAGGGGTAGAGATGGTTGGTCTAGCAATTTATGGTTTATTTTGAAGAGATGAGAATAACAAAACAGCCTGATGAAGAACACAACAACCCATTCAGGGTAATGATGAATGAACTCATAGTCATCTATGTGCGACATAAACAAAATCCATATGGAAGGGGATTGGATGGATTGGTTGGTTGGTGCGGCTGGTATGGGCTGTTTGCTCAAATGGCATATTCAGTTAAGGCTTCTCTGAAATCATCATGAGATCTGCTGGGCACCAACCAACCAATCCATCCAATCCCCTTCCATATGGATTTTGTTTATGTCGCACATAGATGACTATGAGTTCATTCATCATTACCCTGAATGGGTTGTTGTGTTCTTCATCAGGCTGTTTTGTTATTCTCATCTCTTCAAAATAAACCATAAATTGCTAGACCAACCATCTCTACCCCTCATCAATTAGGCATACTATTTACCCACTCCCATCGAGCAACAAACAAGTCTATGAATTGAGTGGTATTTTAAAAATATTTTCTGCTGACATGTGCCAAATTGTCTTTTTTTCGACGCCTTGCCATCACTTTAATAGTCCACACCATCCCACCCCACCCTTTCTATATTTCTTGTTTGTCATTCCTCTTAAATTCTTACCCTATGGAATTGATAGAAAATTCTATGAATAATAAATGCAAAATTTTATCACCCACATTATTGGTTATAGTTTGGTCGCATTCTCCTACGAAGGAAGGTTGAGAAATATTTGAGGGAATACATGAAAATTTTAATTTCTCCCAAATCTCGCAAGATTTTCTAAAATATCCATTTCTATAGGAAATTTTCTGAAAATTTAATTTCTGGGAAATTTGTCAGGAATTTTATTTTCTAAAACGAAATTTTGTCCAGAATTAAACTTTGCTATAGAAATTTATGTTCAAAATTTATTTCTATAGGAAAATTTAGTCAAAATTTCATTTCTATAGGAAATTTTTCAAATTTCTATTTCTATAGGAATGTTTGTCAAAATTTCATTTCTATAGGAAATTTTGTCAAAAATTTCATCTTCTAATAGGAAATTTTGCTCAAAATTTATTTCATAGGAAATTTTGTCAAAATTTCATTTCTATAGAATTTTTGTCAAAATTTTTATTTTTTAGACAAATTTTGCTCAAAAATTTTACTTTCTAACGTAGAATTTTGTGAAAATGTTCATTTCTATAGGAAATTTTGGCAAAATTCTTCTGCTATAGGATTTTTTGTAAAATTTCATTTCTATAGGGAATTTTGTTAAATTGTATTTAAACGAAATTTTGTCAAATTTTAATTTCTAGACGAAATTTGTCAAAATTTTAATTCTAAACGAAATTTGTCAAAAATTTCATTTCTATAGGAAATTTTTCAAAATTTCATTTTATAGAAATTTAGTCAAATTTTAATTTCTATAGAAATTTAGTCAAAATTTATTTCAAAGGAAATTTTGTCAAATTATTTTCTTTATGAAATTTTGTCAAAATTTCATTTCTCTATAGGAAATTTTGTCAATATTTCATTCTATAGAGAAATTTTTCAAAATTTCATTTTCTATAGGGAATTTTGTTAAAATTCTCAATTTTATGCGGATTGTTTAAAAATTTCGATTCATAGGAATTTTTCAATACTTTCATTATCTATAGGAAATTTTGTCAATTCACTTTCTATAGGAAAAATGTATCAAATTTCAATTCTATAAGGAAATTTTTTGTCAAAATTATTTTTATAAGAACAATTTTGATATAAAATGTCATTCTTACGAAATTTTGTCAAAAATTCTTCTTACTATAGAATTTTGTAAAAATTTCCATTTCTATAGGAAATTTAGTAAAATTTCATTTCTATTGAAATTTTGTTCAAAATTTCATTTTTATAGGAGATTTTGTCAAAAATTTCATTTCTATAGAAATTTGTGAAATTTCATTTCCTATAGAAATTTTTATCTTTTTTTTTTTTTTTTTTTTTTTTTTTTTTTTTTAGCCAAAAATTTCTGTAGGAAATTTTTCAAAATTTATTTCTATAGGAAATTTTTGTACAAAATTTCATTTCTTATGAAATTTTGTCAAAATTTACATTTCTATAGGAAATTTTGTCAAAATTTTATTTCTATTAGGAAAATCTTTGTCAAATTTCCATTTCTATAGGGAATTGTTCGTTAAAATTTTCATTTCCTATAGAAATTTGATAAAATTTCATATTCTTATAGGAAATTTCTGGCCAAAATTTCTTGTGTATAGAATTTTGTAAACATTCTCATTTCTATAGGGATTTTGTTAAAATTTATTTCTAAACGAAATTTTTTGTCAAAATTATTTCTTAGACGAAATTTTGTCAAAATTTCATTTCTATAGGAAATTTTTCAAATTTTATTTCTAAAACGAAATTTTGTCAAAATCTTCATTTCTATAGGAATATTTTTGTCCAAAATTTCATTTATAGGAAATTTAGTCAAAATTTAATTTTCTTTATAGGAAATTTTGTACAAAATTTCATTTCGATAGGAAGTTTGTCAATAATTTCACTTCTATAGAAATAATTTGTTAAAATTCTATTTTTTAGAAATTTTTGTCCAAAATTTTTTTTCGATAGGAAATTTTGTCCAAAATTTCATTTCGATAGGCCAATTTGGCGAACAAATTTTTCATTTCTATAGGCAAATTTTGTCAAAACATTTCATTTCTATAGGAAATTTTGTTCCAAAATAATTTCTATAGGAAATTTTTTCAAAATTCAATTTCTATAGGAAATTCTGTCAAAATTCATTTTCTATACACCTCGGGAATTTTTGTTAAATTTCCATTTCTATAGTAATTGTGTTGAAAATTTCGTTTCTATAAGGAAAACTTTTGCTCTACAAAATTTCAATTTCTATAGAAATTTAAGTCCAAAATATTCATTTCTATTAGCGGAAACTTTTAGTCCAAAATTTATATTTCGATTACGAAATTTTGTCAAAATTTCATTCTATATAGGAAATTGGTGTCTCAAATTTTTACTATTATAGGAAATTTTCTGATTTTTCTATAATATCGAAATTTCATTCTATAGCGGAAATTTTGCAAAATATTCCTCTCTATAGGTAAATCTTTGAAAAATTTCAATTTCTTAGAATTTTTCCAAATTTCATTTTATAGGAATTTTTTCTAAAAATTATCAGTTTCTATAGGAAATTTTCTGCATTTGCTATTAAATTATCTAAAATTCATTCTATAAGAAAGTTTTCTAAAATTTCACTTCTAAGAAAATTTTCAGTAATTCATTTCGGAAATTTTGAAAATTATTCTTAGAAAATTTTTCTAAATTTTATTTCTATTAGGAATTTTCAAAATTTCCATTTCTCATAGAAATTGAAAATTTCATGTAAAATTTCATTTTTATGGAATGTTTCTGTCAAATTTCATTTCTATAGGAAATTTCTTAAAATTTTATTTCTAAACGAAATTTGTCGAAATTTCTTTGCTATACGAAATTATGTTCAAAATTTCACTTTATAGAAATTTTGTTAATAATTCTATTTTTTAGAATTTTGTCCAAATTGTATTGTTATGGGAATTTTGATCAAAATTTCATTTCTATAGGAAATTTTCGTTCAAAATTTCATTCTATACCGAAATTCTTGTCAAAAATTTCACTTCTATAGGAAATGTTGTTAAAAGTTCTATTTTTTTAGAAATTTTGTCCAAATTTCATTTCTTTATAGGCAAATTTTGTCCAAATTTCAGTTTCCTATACGAAATTTTTTAAAATTCTGTTTTTTAGCAATTTTTGTCCAAATTTATTTCTATTGGGATTTTGCCAAAATTTCATTTTATAGAAAGTTTGTCAAAATTTCATTTCTATTGGGAAATTTTTGTCAAAACTTCGTTTTATAGAAAATTTTGTTAAAATTTTCATTTCTATAGTGAAAATTTCAAATCTAACTATAGATCAATTTTGCTCCAAATTTCATTTTATAGGGAAATTTGT